>JBBPBT010000151.1:7224771-7246699 GCA_037974875.1 Cicer bijugum | reverse complement strand
TAGGTATACAAGTACACATCAATTTGAAAGAAAAAAAAAATACACGACATATATACTATAAATAGATAGGTGAAAAGTGTAAAACTAAGATTAAACATATTTACATTCTAACGTTTAAATATTTTACTAACACTTTTTTAATTCCAATTTTACTAAGATTAAAATTTAAAAATAATATTACAACTAATTTTAAAAATGATACATTTCACATTCTAAAATAAAATATAAACACTCTAAACATAATTAATAATCATATAAAGATTTTTAATAATAATTCTATAAATTACTAATTTATATTTAAAATATATTTTATATTAATTTGATGCAGAATAATATCAAACTTGAAGCTTACGAATAAATAATAATTTATTCGCAATCAACTCAATAATACTACCGTTAAAATAAAAATTAAATAATATTTATTAATTAAATAACTTCAAATAAAAAAAGTAATATTAGAATATAAAACATAAAATAAAGAGTTACAAAAACTCAAGAGAAAAGATAGAGAAAAGTTGGAGTTTAATAAAATTTAAGAAAAAATATTTCTAGAGAGAAGGTAGAAAGAAAATTTAGAGATAAAATAGATGATTTTTTTTATAGAAAAGGTAGAAATGAGAGAAAAAGTGATATATATATATATATATAAGAAGAAAAAAGGGCATTTGTAGCGGCCACAAAATACTAATGGCTCTATTGCCTTTGTGATGACATGGGTCCTCAGAAAATAAAACTTTTGTGGCGGTCTAAACTCTTAAAAATATTGCACGATCATACTTTGTGGCGGACTAAGTCCGCACAATGCTCCAAAGTTTTGATTAAATGAGAGTATATGCCGCCATAAAATTTTGTTGATATTTTCAATTAATCAAGTATGTTGTGAGCATATTGACCGTCACAAATTCAAATAACTTTTATTTTTTCCCTATAATTTTGTGACTATTTTTTGCCACCGTAAATACTACAGTCAACCAAAAAATAAATATTTTTTATTTGAGAGGGCTTCTTCAACTATTAATAACAACTAATTTCAATTTTAGTATTTATGAGGTCTTTTCGGTCAGTAATTTGTGCAATTTTTTTTCTACCACAAAATATTTTTAAGTTGATCATAAATTGAGTGTTTTATTGTACTGAAATCGAGAAATAAAATAGAGAGAATATTGACTTATTAAAGATAGTATAATGAGAAGAAATAAATATTAATTAGATATATATGTTAGGGTTTATGATATTGAAGTTGATAGAACATTAAATCAAAAGAGAAATATTTTGTCTCTTTTTATTTGATGGTCAATTGCACACAAAAGCTAGCTACAAAAAAATGTAGGACATGTTTTGAATACCAACAAGATTAACTTAATTACAATGATTCTCTTCAATTTTATTCAAAGATACTCTTTCGACCTCAAATCGCATTTTCTTTTGGATAGGAACCTCAAATCGCATTTATAAGATATTGTTCGTTTTAGAATTTTGTGCGTAAGAAATTACCATTTTGTCCTTATAGTAAAGCACATTTGGTGGGTAGAGAAGTGCATGTTTGTTTAGAAACTACCTTTAGCCTCAATTTTCAAACAATATAGAACATTTTTTATGTACTAGAACAATAGACTTCAGCGAATGCTAAGGGCTAAAGGGTTTGTCAGCTCTCGTGTGTGGCATAGGTTCGAACCTTATGAGACATACAAATATTTTGACCTTAAGTCACAATTCTAAGGTATAATTTGATAAATTGTTGGCTTAATGTTTAAAATAATGGCTAAATTGTTGATTTTAGAATGATTTGCTAAATTGTTGGTTGCTTGTTTAAAATGATGGCTAAAATGTTTTTGCTGATTTTTGTTGCTAAATTTGTTGATTTAAATTGTTGTTGCTCTATTTATTGAACAAGATGGATGTTTGTTTGTTGATTTTGTTTCCTAAATTTGTTTCATAAATTGCTAATTTTGCTAAGAATAAAGAAACATAAATAATTGTTGCATGTTTTAAAATGCAACTCTTTAAGTTTAGCTCCAAGTATCACTTCAGAGTCTATTATTGATGATTTCAAGGTAATTAAACAGTGTATAGCATTACTTTAAGGTATTCTTAAGCCATGTAGTTAAATTATTTGATACTTAACTTTGTGTTTATTACAACTTAATTTTTTGCTATATAATATTATTTGCATATTTGATTTATATATATTATAATTTTATGTTGATCACCCTTAACTTTTTAGTCAAGCTCCGCCAGTGTGAGAGAGAGAAAAAAATGAAAGAGATATATATAGTTCAGACAAATTTTTTTGATAATTTATAGTTCAAACAAAAAATTGTCTCTATTTTTATTTATCTATTTGTTTCAATCCCTTGTTTCCCGTTTTATACATTCCTCTCTCAGCAATGTCTAAATCAATGAAGGTACAATAAAATATAAAAGTCGTCATAAAGTTCTATATTTTTTTAGCAAATAAAGGGCGCTCATGTGTTCAGCTCAAATATTTCGTCTTGGTTGTGGTTGACTATATAAACACACATATATACTTGTAAAAATGAGAGAAAAAGTGATATATTTATAAAGAAAAAAGAGAACATTTGTGGTGGTAAAAGCGATCACAAAATACTAATGGCTCTATTGCCTTTGTGATGACTTGATCCCCAAAAAAATCAACTTTTGTGACGACCTAAACTCTTAAAAATGTTGCACGATCATACTTTGTGGTGGATTAAACTCTCACAGTGCTCCAATGTTTTGATTATGTGTGGGTATATATCGCCACCAAATCCTGTTGATGTTTTCAATTAATCAAGTCAGTTGTAAGCATACTAGCCACCACAAATTCAAATAACTTTTTTCTCCGATAATTTTTTGACCGCTTTTTGCTGCCACCAATACTACAATCAACCAAAAAATAAACATTTTTTATTTGTGAGGGCATCTTCAACTACTAATTACGACCAATTTGAATTTTAATATTTATGAAGTCTTTTCGATCAGTAATTTATGAGGGTTTTTTTCTATCGCAAAATATTTTTAAGTTGATCACAAATTAAATATTTTCTTGTAGAGATATCGAAAGACAAAATGGAGAGAATCTTAACTTAAAGATAGTATAATGAGAAGAAATAAATATTAATTAGATATCTATGTTTGACTTTATGATATTGAAGTTGGTAGAGCATTAAATAAAAAAGAAATATTTTCTCTCTTTTAATTTGGTGGTCAATTGCACACAGAAGCTAGCTATAAAAAATAAAATGTAGGACATGTTTTGAATACCAACAAGATTAACTTAATTAAAATGTCTTTTGACCTCAATTTACATTTTCTTTTTTTACAGAGGTCTCAAATCACATTTATAAGATATTGTTCGTTTTGGAACATTGTGGGTAAAAACTCACAATTTTGTCCTTATAGTAAAACTTGCTCGGTGGATTGAGAAGTACATGTGTTGTTTATAAATTACCTTTAGCATCGATTTTCAAATAATGTAGAACATTTTTTATGTACTAGAACAATAGACTTCGGTGGATGTTAAGGGGTTGAAAGGTTTGTCAGCTCTCGTGTGTGGCATAAGTTTGAACCTTATGAGACATACAGATATTTTGACCTCAAGCCACATTTCTAACGTATAATTCGTTTTGGGTCAAGTTCATAAGTAAAATGCGCTTTAGTGGATAGAGGAGTTTGATTGTTGTTTGTAAACTACCCTTATCATGTATTCTTAAATAATGTGAGACAATTTTAGTGTATCATAATAATAGCCTTGGAGACGGCAAAGCCTGGAAACCTATTTTACTATTATTTTTTATGAAAGTCTAAACCATTCAAGTGGTGAGTAGTGCCAACTTTTATAAATAGACCGACAAAATTAAAATATTAATAAATATATGTTATATTTTGATAAATAACATGACATTTTAGAGAATCCAACATTACACTTCAATTTTATTTTGGTATGATACATTTAAGTAGGTTAAAAATTGAGGTAAGTGATCATCATGTTTAAATTACAAAAAATATTAATAAATTTATTATTTAATAAAATATAAAATTTTAATATTATTAGTAACAATAAATTTAAATTTAATTAAGTAGTATGACTTAATAGGGCTAATTTTTTTTTCTTCAATAATTTACATTTTGACTTTTTTTTAGTTAAATAGACTTTTTTAAAAAGTCAATCTACATAAAAAATGGTTGGCCTTTGCCTGTCAGACTAAACCATAGACCCATGTCGGTATGTTTCGCCTATTTATGTCCATATTATCATTCTTTATATGTGGCTTAGATACTCATTTTCACAAGGGCACAATTGTTCCAACCTTAAGTCACATATATGATGTATTTCTATTTTGAGGTCTTTTGTGTTAACTCTCACGATTTGGTTCTTAATAAAAACATATCACTAAGCTGAATAGTATCAATATGGTTTATAAATTATTCAATTAAAATTGATTAGATTTTTTAAACAGTGTGTAAAAATTGTGATATTTAATCAATATTTCTAACAGCTTATAAAAAGTCTTGTGGTATTCAAATATTTTTAAATTTTAATGGATTGTTTTCAAATATTCAAATATGATTATAATCTTAGACGTTGTTAAAATATTCAAATATTTTCAACATAATTTCAAATATTTTAAAATTATGTTGAAAGAAATCATTTGAAATTTAAATTACAAAAAATTATAGTATAAATCTTAGACGTTGTTAAAATATTTCTATAACTTTTTTTAAAATTTACAAAAATATTTATATAAAAATTTTCTTTCAAACTTATAATAAAATACACCTCAATTTCTCAAAATTCATCTTAAATAAAAAAAGCTAACATTGCCTTTGCTTCTGGAAGACATAAAGTAGCAAATTACTAATTTGATTACATAAAAAAATGACATATATAGTTCTTAAAGCTTATGTCAGCTACACTATTCTTCACTAATTTTATTTGAACGTGCTTAAGAAGCAATCCTAAATGTCCACCAAACATTAGACAGAAAGTGTAAAACTAAGGTGAGTTTGTTTCATATACGACAATTTTGTATACTTCATTGTATTTGACGATTGAGATACAATTCATTCAATTTTATATTGTATTTTGTTTGATATATTTATATATTTGATAAAATAATATAATTTTTACTATAATATCTTATGTTGATATTATGTATATAAATATAAATAAAAAAATAAAAAAAGTAGATAGATACGATAGAGTGAGAGAGATAATAATAATAATATGATAAAAAAAATAAATGTATTTAAAGAGATAAAAGAAGAGAGAATAAAAAAAAGATAAAAGATATATATGAAAGAGAAAAAGAAATGAGAGATACATATAGAAAAATGATATGACAAAGTGGAAATATAAGATGATAAAAAATATATGAGAAAGAAAAACACGTAAAAGAATAGAGAGACATTCTAAAATATTTTAATAATTTTTACTCGAGACAAAAAATGATTAAAATTTTTATTTATGTATGTTTTCAATCCCTTGGTTCCTGTTTTATACAATTCTCTATCAGCAATGTCTAAATCAATGAAGGTACGGTAAAAGATAAAAGTCGTCATAAAGTTTTTAGCAAATAAATAAAAGGCGCTCATGAGTTGAACTCGGATACCTCGTCTTGGCTGTGGTTGACTATATAAACACACTCATATACTCTCTTTCTCCTCAAAAACCACATACACCCAAACAAACAAAACAACCTCTTTCAAATTACCTTTATTTTAACTTCTTCAACCAATTCCCTCTCTCTCAACTCTCTATTCTTAATACTTACAACAATGATTGAGATACTTCTTCCATATCTCTTACTTGTTCTCTTCTTAATCCTACCCATCCTCTTCATCTTCACACAACCAAAGAAGAAACGAACACCTCTTTCATCTTCATCTTCATCTTCAACCAACAAGAACAACATCACCATCCCAAAGTCATACCCAATAATCGGTTCCTACTTATCCATCAGAAAAAACATGACAACCCGCCGCATCCAATGGCTCTCAGACGTAACCAAAATCGCACCCGCCGCCACTTTCAGACTCAACCGTCCCTTAGGCTCACGCCAAATCATCACCGGTAACCCATCCACCGTTCAACACATTCTCAAAACCCGTTTCAACAATTACCAAAAAGGAACAAGGTTCACAAAAACCCTATCCGATTTCTTAGGAAACGGAATCTTCAACGCAGACGGCGATACATGGAAGTTCCAAAGACAAGTCGCTAGCCACGAATTCAACACAAAATCACTCCGTAATTTCGTCGAACACGTCGTCGACACAGAACTCACCAACCGTTTAATCCCAATCCTTACTTCATCATCCCAAAACAAAACAACCCTCGATTTTCAAGACATCCTCCAACGTTTCACTTTCGACAACATCTGCAAAATCGCGTTTGGTTTCGACCCAGAATATCTAACGCCGTCAACAAACAGAACCCAGTTCGCACAAGCTTTCGAAGACGCAACCGAAATCAGTAGCAAAAGGTTCCGTGTACTGTTACCAGTCATATGGAAATTAAAAAGATACTTCAACATAGGTTCGGAAAAGCGTCTCAAAGAAGCAGTAAAAGAAATACGCGATTTCGCAAAAAAAATAATTCAAGAAAAAAAGCGAGAACTAAACAAAAAATCGCTTGAGACAGAAGACATATTATCACGTTTTTTGAGCTCTGGTCACTCAGAAGAAGATTTCATAACAGATATAATCATAAGTTTTATTTTAGCGGGAAAAGATACAACTTCGGCAGCGCTGACGTGGCTTTTCTGGCTATTATGGAAAAATCCACGTGTCGAGGAAGAAATATTGAAGGAAATAAAATTGAAATCTGAGTCACCGGTTTATGATGAAGTGAAGGAAATGGTTTATACGCACGCGGCGCTTAGCGAGAGTATGAGATTGTATCCACCTGTTCCTATGGATACTAAAGAAGCGATAAACGACGACGTTTTGCCGGATGGGACGGTTGTTAAAAAGGGTACAATGGTAACTTTTCATGTTTATGCGATGGGGAGGATGGAGAGTTTATGGGGTGATGATTGGGCCGAGTTTAGGCCCGAAAGGTGGTTGGAGAAAGATGTGAATGGGAAGTGGGCTTTTGTTGGGAGAGATTCGTTTAGTTATCCTGTTTTTCAGGCTGGGCCGAGGATTTGTTTGGGGAAGGAAATGGCTTTTATGCAGATGAAGAGGATGGTTGCTGGTATTGTTGGGAAGTTTAAGGTGGTGCCTGAACCTCATTTAGATGAACATCCGAATTTCATTTCGTTCTTGAGTGCGCAGATGGAGGGTGGGTTCCCTGTCACCATCCAGAAAAGGATTCCTTAATTAATATGTATTTCATTTCCATTAAATAATTAATAAATAATGCACTAGTTTTTATATATTATTATCCTAGGACTAGAAGCTTCAATTTTAGGATAGACTCGTTCCGTACAATATATATACCGTGTTTTGTTTTGTCTCTTCTTGTTGCTTGTAGCTTCAGCCTTGAAGCCGATTATAGCTGCTTTATTAAATTGACCAATGGATCGCGGACTTCAATGATTCTCCCGTTACTATTATTTATCATTTTAACAAAAATTCGTCTTAACAAAATCTCATTTTTTTTTATTGTTGTTGTTAACAACTTATCCAAGTATTTTCCTTAACAAAAAGATTCTTTTAAATTAAATGTCATTTTTTAAATCTAAAAAAAAACAGTCATTTTCAATTTGATTTTAGTTATTTTCAATTGCATCTATTAAGTTTCAATTATTGTTGTTAACACTACTTTTAAAATAATCATTCTATTTCATATTTATAATAGTAAAAAATACATGAATATAATTGATAAGAGTAATTCCATCAAATGATTATTTTTTCTTTTAATTATTATATTTTTTAAAACGTAAACAAAAATCTTTAATATCACTTATTTTAAAATGAAGGAGTAATATTTTTTAATATGTTCAATAATAATAATGAAAAAGTGTGAAATTCTAAGAAAAATGTGTATTGGGTAAAAATCTCCCCATAATAGTATTTCATATGTTCCTTTTTAATTATAATTTTTTAGAAGAATAAAGTTTGTTATTTATTAGATATGTTGGTTTATTAATCAAGTACATTAGTTAATTTAATATATTAGTTAATTGTTTTTTTATTAATTATATAAATTTATTTGATGTAGTTGATTATCTCGTTAATCAATACAATTTTTATGTTATTTTAGTCAATTTTTATTTTATCAATAATTTTTATAAAAAATAATACATTATTTTTTATATTACTATTTATCTTACATATGATATTTTTAATAATTTATGATTTCATTTTTATATATTATTTTCTCTATATAAATAACTATAGTTATCATTATCAAATCTAAAATCGATATTACATTAAAATTTTAAAATAACAAAAAATTGAAATATAATAATAACATTCGAACAGTTACTCTTTGACTCCGTATATTTGTCGAGAGGATGTGAGTTAGTTTTAAAACATTGATTATGATTATATTTTGAAATCTGCATAAAAGAACACCTTCGTCTTGTCGTCAAGAGTGAATATTGCGTGAACCCTGGCCCACTTCTCAAAGGAAATCCGTGATTAAAAGCATAACCAGAAGACTTTCACATGTTATTTACACCTTTTGGGGAATTTTTCCTTCCATTGGCACAGAACTTATGTAATAGGTGGTCTGTTTCACGTGAGTGTCTTTATGCTAAATTTTGTTAAACAAGTAGGAGTATAATAGGTGGTCTGTTTCTTTATGCTCAATATGAGATACTATAGTCTAGTATCCCTACAAAAATACTAAATCTCATTATTTTTTATAATAAAAAAAGTTATTTTTATGAATATTAAAAAATATAATTAAATATATTAATTTTTTAAATTTCTTATAAAACGTTAAATTTACTAACTTATTTTTTAAAAACGTCAAGCACTTAACCATCGGTATTAAATATTTTTAATTAAATAAAAGTTATATTAAAAATAATAGTATTAAATAATTAAAAATTAGTTAATTTTAATTTATAATAATTATCAAAATTTTAAGATTTTTTCTTCTTTTTAACAAACTAGTAAGATAGTATAAGCATCTCAGCAAACTATATTTTAACGTAGATGTATCCAATTTTTAGGTGATGATGGTGAGGCTTTAAACTAAACTTAAAAATAAAAGATGTTAATCACTTCAATAAATTCAAATAAACAAATTAAGAAACTAAAGCATGAAATTCATATTAACTAAAGAAAATGTTTCGAGGAATCAGTTACTTCAAAATTATTTAAAATTATAATAATAATCGATGGTACTTATTAAAAATTGAAGTTTATAATTTTTTTTCTTATCATTAAAATAATAGTATATTTTAATTCTCTTGACGTTAGTTCAACAAATTTAATTAAATTTTTTTAAAACACATACTCATTTTTCTTTATTCTTATCGAACAATCTCATTCAAATCACTCTCGAAACTCTAAAAATAGAAAAATCACGAACTTTTATTTTCATGAATATTAAAATTTTAAATAAGTTTGAAGTACCAAACATGTACCACTTGGAAATTAACTGAATGGAGAATTAGAACGAGAATAGGTAAACTATAGCCATTTGTTTATCAGTTTCTAATAGGTAGATGACCTGAGGCCCATTTCCTTAGGACCACAACAGATATTACCAATTTCTAAACGGAAAATCGAAATTTGGACAAAAAAAAAACAAAAAAAAAAAACTGAAAGAAGTTACTCTTGTTTATCTTCATTCTGCACTTCAGATCTAGAGTTGGATCTGGAGTAAATGAAACTTCTTCTTCATTCAATATTTCCCTATTCTGCGTGATTCTATTCATTGTCAAGTTAAGGTTTAGCCCTTATTATTATATCTGTTACAAAGAGGGAGTTTAAACCCTAATTTCTTCCTCTTCCAGGTAATTCCTCACCCTAGTTTCTATTTTCAATTACCTTTATTTTGAGCAACTTTTTGTTACGATTGTGCCCAGTAGATTCTTCTGTGATATTAATTTAGTATCTGATTATTTTGTTAGGTTTTTTTTTCAAGAATATGCTACGCAGCTTATTTCAAAATTTGTTGAGCTTTTTTAGTGGATGAATTGTTGGAAGAAACTGTTGAACAATTTGGGTTCTGTTTAGAATTTTGTATTTTTAGTGAAAGTTTGAATTTTTAATTAGTAACTGAAGGCACTGCACAGAAAGATGAAGAAAGGTGAGAGGTTTTTTGAGAACCAAGAAGACAAGGCTATGTTGGAATCTGTGTTAGGTACTGAAGCTGTTACCTTTTTTAGCTCAGCTGTTTCCAAACATGTCTTTTCCGATGTCGTTGTTCCGCCTAATATGGATTTGGGTATCCACAAAAGGTTGTGTCATCTTGTTAAGGGTTCCAAGTGGAGTTACACGATTTTGTGGCAGGTTGCAGGTTTGAAATCTGGTGGCTATGTATTGAAATATGGTGATGGACACTGTGAGGATCCTAATGTGGATAAAAGGAATGAAAAGGATGGGGAGAAAGATGATTTCAGGAGGAAGGTTTTGGGGAAGCTTCATGCATGTTGGGGCGGATCTGACTCGATTGAGAATGTTTATAAGAAATTGGATAACGTCTCAGATTTGTATATGCTTTACTTGACCTCAGTGTATTATGTGTTTGGTTTTAATTCTCAGTATGGTCCTGGAAATTCTTTTAAGTGTGTTAAACCATCTTGGGCTGCTGATGCTAGTAGTTGTTCGAACCAGTATGAATCGAGGTCATTTCTGGCTAAATCGGCTGGTTTTCAAACTGTGGTTTTTGTACCTCTCAAGACCGGGGTTGTCGAGTTTGGTTCGATGGAGTTGATGCCTGAAGAGCAGGGTTTTTTGGATTTGGTCAGGACAACATTTGGGGAATCTAGTTCTGGACAGGCTAAGGTAGTACCGAAGATTTTTGGGCGTGAGTTAAGTCTGGGGGATGCAAAGTCTCCATCTATAACTATTAGTTTCTCGCCGAAGGTGGAAGATGAATCTGGTTTCACTTCCGACTCTTATGAAGTACATACGCTTGGGGCAAACCATGCTTATGGTAATTCTTCCAATGGAGGTGTAGGAGACAGTACTGAGGCAAAAATGTTCCCTCAATTAGGTCAAATGGTTCCTGGGAACTTTACTTCTCAAGCAAGAGTTTCTTCTGCAGATTTAGGTAACGAAGAGTCTTCCTCGCCTCTTGCAGACGAGCGGAAGCCGAGAAAAAGAGGGAGAAAGCCTGCCAATGGACGAGAGGAACCGCTGAATCACGTTGAAGCAGAAAGGCAAAGACGGGAGAAGCTTAACCAGAGATTCTATGCCTTAAGAGCTGTTGTTCCCAACATTTCCAAAATGGACAAGGCTTCTTTGCTTGGCGATGCTATCACCCATATCACTGATCTCCAGAAGAAGATCAAGCTATTGGAAACCGAAAAAAACATGGTTAACAATAAGGGCCAGCAGTTGTCATTTCAAGATATCGATTTTCAGGCTAGACAGGACGATGCGATTGTGAGAGTGAGCTGTCCTATGGATATTCACCCGGTTTCTGGAATTGTTAAAATATTCAGAGAGCATCAAATCGTAGCTCAAGAGGCCAATGTTTCAACTGCACATGATAAGATAATTCATACATTCTCCATCAGAACTCAAGGAGGTGAAGCAGCTGCTGTACAGTTGAAAGAAAAGCTTGAAGCATCGTTATCCAAAAATTAATGGTGAAAGTATAGTTATTGTGTAGTGTATATCTCAATGCAAACTATGGTTGTATGGTTTTTTATGCTAGATGACATGACATGCTGAGTTGCTAGGAAACTTTTGTTAATTATTACAATCTAAATTGTAAGATATGGAGCAAGAAAACCTTTTGAACTTCCCAAAATGATTAATCGTCATTGATAATCTCTTACCAAATGCATGATTTGAGCTTGAATTAAATGCAACATTCTATGAACTTATGGAGTATAACTAAATAAGGTGCCGTATAGTTGTAGCAGCTAATATATTTGTATTTTTGCCATAACTAGCTATTCCACTTCACCATTGATGTGTAGTGATTTGCATGCTTTATAATTAAGATTTGATTGTCTTAATCTTTGAAAATGGGTACAAGTTAAAACCCAGAAAAATATGGAAGTTTCTTTTTTGCACTTCCTTTTTAAGTTCGAAGCTACTTCTTTTGGCGCTGTTGCTTCTTCATACCAAACTCTAACCTACTTACTTAATACTATAAATATATCCTAATTTTTCTCTCTTATTGTTAGTTACAGTTGCATATGGGCAAAAAGTGTTCTCAAAACACATTACAAAGGACCACAAAATACGAAGGCCTACACACAAACAAAAATACACATTATTTTTGCTCTAATGTTTTTTAATTGCCATATACAAAATTTCTAAATTAGACCGCTGACTAATTAGATTATATTTCATTCATTTAAAAAAAATATACTTTAAAAGCATACAAACAAAAGGAACGGAATATATATGTTTGAATTGAATATGGAACTAACTAGCTATATCACTATGTAATATTATTTTCTTAATTTTATACGCAGTAAACACAATCATTTTAATCTTTAAAATTGTAACACACAGTAAACATAGAAAAATATCATTGAAAATGTATTTACTGAGTTGATTTAGTTCTCAAACATGACATCCGTTAATCAATTTAGACTTCAAATATTTTTGAATAAATTAACATTTCGGTTCTTGATTTAATAAGACATTGTCATTCTAGTGTCTTACTAAAAACATTCAGATTAGTTTATGATTCTGTTAAAAGTACTCTAGTTTATGACATTAACTTTTTTGTTAGTCATGTTAAATGGGTGACGTGTACATGTATCTAGCTGAATTGACATTAATATTTTTAAAAAAATAACTTTTAATGTAAAAATTTGTATTTTTCTTTTTTTCAATTACTTTTTCTCATTTATCTTTTATTCTATCTTCGTTTACGTTTTCCTCATTTCCTCTTAATTTATCATACTTCGTACCCAATAAACTATTACATAATGGTTATAATGACATTAATTATTATTTTTGGAAACCATTGTGATAATATACGTAACTTTCCAACTCATAATGTCAATTCATATTTTACAACACTTAAAGTCACTTGAAATAACACAAAACACATTAAAAATATAAGACAACACAAAACATTTCATTTCACTTGAAAAAAAAAAAAAAAGCACATTAACTTCAAGTCATTAGTCACTTGACAAACACAAAGTACATTACAAACTACCTAAACTACTAAATTTCATTTATGGCTTGTGAAATTAAATCATAAGCAACATTTGCATGACAAATACACCAAGTACAAGTGTTCTATACATCTTTCTTTCAGAAGCCATAAAATCAAGTTCGGTATTAACTTCAGTCTTGAGCACTCGTATGAATTTTGGTGTCTCTTAATCTCTCTTCCTTAGTGGATCTCACCATCACTTCCTTCATCTAATACACATGTTGGAAGTGCTTCATCTTTTGTAAGTGTCTCATAAACCCATATGAAGTATTTGAATTTAAGTGTTTTATGTTCTTTCATTTTGTTATTAAAGTATTATTTTAATTGACTTTAAGTCTTGTAAAATCTAAATAAAAATTATAGATCGTAAAGTTACAAATATAATCACAATAGTATCCAAAAATAAGACTTACCGTCATTCTCGTTCGTGAAAATGATAACTTATAATTAGAGTAGTTTATATATGTTATTGGGTTTTGTGAAAGAGAGGAAATGTAACTAAAGAGAGAAGAAAAGAGAAAAGGTAATTGAAGACGAGAAAAACACAAATATTTCCATTACAAACTAACTTTTTAAAATAACTGAATGTCAATTTGGTCTCGGCCTATTCATCATATCTACATAGGAGAAATAATGACACATCACTCGACTATGTACGCGTACACGTCACCCACTTAAAATGAGTAACACAAAAATTAGCATCAATGCATAAAGTGACACATGTTTGGTTGAGTAAAAAACTCATCTAGATTTTTTGTAAAGTAAACTGAAATGACAATACTCTGCTGCATCATAAACTAAAATAATAGTTTATTCACTTTATTTTTTTTAGTCAATTTAATATTTATTTTTTTCAGTTTGATATGCTTAGAGAATAGTAATAACGACTTATATATATATATTCAAATAACAAATGATTCTTTACTAGATAACTCTAAGTAATTTGGATCAAAGCAATATAGGTGAAGTCCGGTCATGTTCAATTTGTATGACACGGTGCTAATTACAAACAACATCGGGTCGTGTTCATAAATTACCTGTATTTTCTAGGTTGCTTCCTAATGTCGTGATAATTAAGTTCCGCATAATTTAAGGTCTATTTACTATTAAGAGAAATTTCTTACAAAATATATTCTCAGAGACAAGTATTACAAATATTTTATGATTTTATAACTTATTAAAATGTTAAATTCAATTATACTCCCTTTAGCCGTAAGAGACGGTAGTTGAGTTTAACGTATTTGGTCCATAATATCTAATTGTCTCTTATAATAAGAGTTAGATGAAATAATATTTACGTATTCATATGGTACGGTCGTCACTCTATGTCTCGATGATATCGTGCTTTGAGTGGCTTTTATGATTTTTATCTCGTTTTTATTTTATATTATTGATTAATTTTACTCACACATACTAAATTTACATTTATTAATGTAAATTTTAATCTATTTTCTAATATATATATATTAACGTATTTTGTTTTATTGGTTGAAATTCACTTTGTCCTACAAATTATGTAGGTTCCAATAAAAGCAGTGTCGAAATATATGTGAAATTTAATTAATAAAAGCAGTGTGTTGAAAAATATGTTAAAAAATATATTATTAAGATAATTAATTTGTATTAGAATAACCTAGCTTATATTATTTACGGGTATGTCTTCTCAGTCGTGTTTTGGAGTATAATATCTTCCAAATTTTCAACCTTCAAACCAATGTGAAGTCAAAGTAAAAACATAACAGGGAACTCCAAGTCCTATATAAACGCTATATCTCTACCTCTCCTTCCACCAAAACATTCATCAAACAAAAAGTGTATTTTCTTTTTGTTTCTTCATTAAGATATATACAAAGTTATTAGAAAGAGTACTTTATAATATACAAATGGCATTTTCATACAACAAAATGATCATGACATTTTTTCAGCTTGTGTTGATAATATTCACGACTTTCACGGCTTCACCTCAATCTGGAGTAGTAGATTGCAGGCCATTATTAGTACATGAGTGGTCAAATGAATATGGGCTTTTGTGGCAAATACTTATAAATGGGCCTGCGCCAATCTCACAAAGAGATCCTCATCATCCCTAGCTATTTTTTTTAGAGAAGCAAGAATATGTTAATTAATCGAAAAGGAGTATTCCAATTCATTACAAAAATCATTCGAAACTTAACTAAACCGTGTTCATGTGTAGATCAATGGGGAGTCTGGAAATGTTAATATACCATAAAGTCCTTGATTGTTGAATATACAACTAATAGTTAGAGTTAACTAATTATTGTTGTCATTTGAAATTTCAAATGTACTTAGAAATGTTGAACTATTTTCACCATGTGTATAACTTAGGCAGCATGCATGTTTTACACGTGCATGCAACTGTTTTTTTTTTCTTCCATAATTTTAATTAATTCCATATATTCTTGTATTCAGATTCCATATATTGAATAAATTCTATTAAGTTAATTAGTCCGTCTTCTTGAGAATTTATCAAAAAAAGGGAATAACAAAATGGTAGATTTTTTTTATAACAAAAGTTGAAGACTTTAGATCGATTATTCAAGCTTGACAATATATAAATTAAGTATTAGAATTAATTTATTAATTAATCATTCAAGACATGATTCATCAAATACAATATTTTATGGATACTGAATATAGTCAAATAAGCATTTTATAAACATTAAAAAAAACAATAAAAAATAAAAACAAGAAATTTGGATGACTTCAAGATCTATGAGATATTTGATCTATAAAGGATGAGGTTTTTAAAAATACAAGTATTTTTTATTTTGATAGCTTTTCAATCCTTAATAGTTTCTAAGTAATTGATCATAAAATAGAGAGAGGGTGACACCCGTGGACATGTGGTTCTTCCTTAGCATAATCTTCTCATATCTTAAACATTTTTCATATGTGGATAAGAGACAATGTGGTGTGTCCATTATCATAGTTTATATATAAAGTGATACTCAATTATGGTTCTCATTATTTTTAATGGACTATAATTCACATTCATTTATATTTGAGTCCATATTAATTAATTAAAGATTTAAGTAATCATTCAATTAAAAAATCTAATTGATTTTATTACTTAATTTGATTACTAATTAATTAAGACTCTAATTGATAAATAATTAATATAATTAAAGAAAAATATATGTGCCTATGCAATAATATTAAAATATTTTATCATTGATGAGACAACATACTTTATAGATGATTTCAAATTTACTAATTTATCGATATGATATATAATATAAAATTTATGGGAATTTTGTAATATATATGCCGTCAAAATTAATTAAATAGTGTAACAGTGTCCAAATTATATACACTTTGAAAAATAAGTCCCCTTGAGATGAGTCACTTAGATCAGAACATAGGAAATTTTCACTTCCCTTTTCTACGTTGCTTCTTTATGTTTGAATCAATAATCCAATTTCCTTTTTGAACCATTGTAATTCCACTTTCCTCTATTGAATGACCAATTTTGCCTATTTATTTTTAAAAAAATGTTTTGCCTGTCTAATTCATTGTGTAAAACTGAGATGTTGATTTGTAATTTATTAAAACAGGATTTTGAGGTCCATTATCATTGGTTGTTTAAGTTTTTTTACTTATAATTAGTGTTACATTAAACATAAAATTTAAATTTCAATATTTACTTTACCATTATATTTTATGTAATAACTCTTATTATTGCATTCTATTATTATAAATCCTTCAATTCCAAATTTGTATTGTTTAAATAGTTAAAAATTGTTTAGGTCCTACTCCGTCCTTGCCAAGAGAACACCTTCACGATACTAATTAGTCTTCGCAACCCCACTTTCTCAACTTAAAAAAACTTCTTTTTGTTACCCAATTTTTTTAAAAAAGGAGATAAAGTTAAAAAATTCTTTTATTTTAAATAGTTTTTGAGCAAGTGATATTTTATAACATATTTTATCTATTTCATTTTTTTCAAAATCTTGATTGTTGTTAGTTAGCTATTGTTTTTGGAGTCATATTTGATCTCCTCTATAACGGAAAAGTATATTTGCTCTCTAAAAGATCGAAGAAGAAAATTGTCCATATTTAACTTTATAGTAATGTTACGGCCGAGTCTTATTGAGATTTAGAACATGTACCATTTAATAAATAAAACAATAATGTTTAATATTTAAATTCAAAAACTATTTATTATTTTATTGACTAAAATTATTTATTATTTTTTTGATGTTTTGTTTTCAATTTTTTTAAAAAAATACTATCTATTTAAAGTTTTAAATAGGTAATATTTTTAATAGTCAACGTAATCTATTAAAGTTCAAATGAATTTCGTTGAATCCACATAAATTAAAGGAATATGATGAAAATGGCGTATTAGAAATGTAATGTGTGTGAAATTTTTAAAATATATATGTATTTGGAAAAAATTGCATGTTATAATAATTAATTTATACTAATAATAAAGGCAATGTACTATATTGGGTAGGATGAGAATACGTCAGGTCGATCGACATGGGTCTACGGCTTAACATTGTAAATATAGGTTAGATCAGACTTTAAAAAATCTATTTAATTAAAAAAAAATCATACTATAAGCCACATAATAAGTCTATTAGGCTGACTTATTTAAAAAAATATAAATAATATTTTTTATTATATTAATTATTATATTAAATTTTAATATTTTTATGATATATTTAACATGTTAGTAATTTACGCATATTAACATTAATTTGTTTATGATATATTTAAATGTATTATTATAAAATATAATTTAAGTATAATATATATAAATTCATATTTATCAAAATGTGATGTTAAACTTTAAAATAAAACTTAATTTCATTGACATATTAATTCAGAAATTTATTTAAATATATATTTGATTAATTATTCAAAAATATTAAAATAAAATAAACTTTTCAGTATGCTAATATGTCTTATCAGACTTCTATCAAGATCAAGTCTAGCGAAGTCTAACTCAGCTTATTCCCACCCTTAATATTGAGTAGTCTATTTCTTTATTGCAAAAAAATCCTTTGTAGTTTCTTTTTTTTATAAATCTTAATTTCTAAAAGTTATTCTTAAAAATAACTTCTAAAATTATTCTTATTTTTTTTAAATAAACTACTTCATTTGAGTTATTTTTTATGAAGATCTTCAATGTCTATAAATATTTTATCATAAAAAATAAAGATTTAACACGTGTCAACTTAACTTGTGATTTTTTCTCAACATAAACTTTTTATGTCTTATAAGAAGAGAAGAGTCGATGTTGTGTGACTGACATACTCAAAACCATATCTTATATATAAGGTAATAAACAATTAGAATTCTTATTATTTCTAAATGAACTATTGGTAACATTCACTCATATTTTAAATCTATATCATTTAATTAAAAATTTACTTAGTCATCCAATTAAAAAAAATTAATTAACTTTATTATTAATTTTATTACTAATTAATTAAGGTTCATAATTGATAAATAATTTATATATTTAAATAAAAATATATATATTCCCGTAATAATATTAAAATATAATAATTAAATATTAAATATTCCAACTAAGGAGATAACATACTTCATAGATGATTTCAAGTTTATTGACAAAATTAATTGAGATGATATATTTGATATAAAATTTATAGAAATTTTGTAATAAATATATATCTGGTCAGAATTAATTAAGTAGTGTAAAATGTTCAAATTATAGATGAGTCACTTAGATCAAAACATAGGAAAAATTTCAGTTCGCTTTTCTACGTTGCTTCTTTACGTTTGAATCAATAATCCAATTTCTTTTTTGAACCATAGTGATATTCCACTTCCTTCTATTGAATGACCAATTTTGCCTATCTACTTTTTTTTTGAAAATGTTTTGCCAGACTATATCTGAGATATTCTAAACTATTACTCTAAGAGAAGTCCGCAAAACATTATTTAACTCATTTTTTTTATAACACACAATTAATCTGTTAAAATTTAATTCAAATGGATTTTCTTGAATTCACATAAATTAAAAAATAGTGTATTAGAAATCTAATGTGCGAGAATTTTTCAAAATATATATGTATGTGGAAAAAAAATTGCATGTTATAATAATTAATCTATATGGATAATAAATGCAATACACTATATTAGTGTAACTTATTTTTTTATTACAAAAGCATCTTTTGTAATTTTTTTAAAAAAATCACTTCTCAATTTTTAACTTCTAAAACTATTCTTAAAAAATAAATTTTGAAACGACGTAATTTTAGTTATCTTTTTACCAATTTTTTTTTAATTTTCTTTATTAATTTTTCATTGCAATTAAATAATAATAAATAGTGAATTTATTTAAAAAATGTAATAAATAGAATATATATATAAAAAAAAAAGCACGAAAGTGACCGTCTTTACGTTATTTAAATGTAATGAATAATGTGACATTTTTTTCAAAAGGTTATGAATGGGTCGGTCTTGTACCTTTGGTGAAGGGACGTGAATAGTTATCGCAAGACCAATTCTCCATTTCTTTTCATATTATTGAATGATAACAGTGTTAAAATTTTCTCAAGAGTCGTTTTTCCATCAGGAAATGACTTGACTTTTATAGGAAAAATAATTAGTAGACACATATACTCCTCAACAATCACTTGAGAAAGAAAAAATACGTGAATGATATAATAAATGTCATCTTTTAATAATATGATAAATAGAAAAAAATAAAATATTAAATAAATGTAGAAAAATTATAAATGTTTATATATTATTAAAAATAAAGGTAATCTGAAAGTAGGGGTGAGAATAGGCCAGGCCATGCCAGGCTTTGAAAGGCCTGAGCCTGGCCTACGATTTATTTTTTCGGCCTAAGCCTGGCCTACGGCCTATCATAGGCTTTTTTTTCGGCCTAAGCCTGACCTTTTTAATAGTTTGGCCTGACCTGGAAGCCTTTTTAAACGAATCCATTATTATTTCTTAAACAAATAAGGAACAACTACTAAG
Organism: Cicer bijugum; assembly: GCA_037974875.1. Taxonomy (NCBI): domain Eukaryota; kingdom Viridiplantae; phylum Streptophyta; class Magnoliopsida; order Fabales; family Fabaceae; genus Cicer; species Cicer bijugum. The sequence continues at coordinate 7,226,460 of JBBPBT010000151.1, read as the reverse complement.
TGATTGACTAATTGAACGGTTACCGAATATAAAACGACTACCAAATATAGAACTGCTACCGAATATGGAATGACTACTGAATATGGAATGATTAGTAAGTGATTGTCTAATTGATAAAATTTAAAATAGAAAATAATATTATTAATATAATAATAAAAAATAATATTAATAAATAATAAATATATATAGGCCGGCCTGTTAGGCCTAACACGCTTTTTTATAAGCCTGAGCTTGACCTATTTAAATAAATAGGCTTTAAAAACAGCCTGAGCCTAGCCTTTTTATTAAATAGGCCAGGCTAGGCCAGACCATAACTAGGCTAGGCCATAGGCCCCTACGGACGGCCTAGCCTATTCCCATCCCTATCTGAAAGTGAAAAAGACACCCAAAAATAATAACATGTGAGCCGAAATTATTGTCATATTTATCTGTGAGTATGTCTTCTTTGAAGATATTTATCACTCTCGTGAGAAGTGTACACAAAGTTTAATTACTTTCTCTTTACTGAGTATTAAACCACTTTGAAAAAAAAAATTAATTATATATTATTTTATAATATCAATGATATATTAATGTTTTTACTCTTTATTAGTATTACTCTTTGTTCTTATAACTATTAATTTCTCTTTCACCTATCATTAACTATATTTTTGAATTTGTACGTAATTATTAATACAAATGAATTTTAATGAATAAATTACTCTTTTAGTTCTTTAATTTACTTTCTGATTTTATTTTAATCTCTTAATTATTTTTGGTTATATTTTAATCCCTTAACTATAATTAATATGTAGTCAAATTGATTATTTCCGTTCAATTATGTAAAAAAAAATAAAAATTAACTTTTGTCATCTTCATCTCACTCGTATTCAAATCTATAAACCCATAAATCAACATAACCTTTCAAACTCATAAATATGGAAAACATACTTTTTTTTTTAGTTCACAAGAGATTCTAAATAAGTAACCCAGTATTCTTCACTAATCTCATATCTATTTCCTAATTACTCCATTCATATCACTTTGAGATCACGTTAGGATTTTTTTTCAATTCTATGGTTCAAGGTATTTGAATTTGATTTTTTTTATTTATTTTATATTTTATTGGTGACTTTTGGTAGATTTATGTTTTTATATGTGTTACTATCACATAATGTTGTCTATTAGATCTATTTTTATGTGTGTGTGCTTGACTTATAGATTGTTTTTATTTTAAGGTTGTGTTTAGATTTCATGTTCAACATTGATTTGATGCAATCTCGGCATGTTTTGGGTTTTAAATGTTTAAGTTTGATATTTTTTTTCTTCTTTTGATTTTTAGGTCGAATTCGAAGATTATGGATTTGAAGAATTTTTATAATTTTTTGGATCGAAAGTGTGATGAATTTATGGGTTGGATTATGAAGATGATGATTGAGATGATAAATTTATTAATTTTTATTTTAAAAAATATATTTAAAGAAAATTAAATAATAGATTTGTTAATTCACATGGGAATTCAAACGAAGAAGAATTGATTTAGAGATTTTTCATTTTTTTAAGTTTGAAATGTTATTGATTTGAATTTATAAGATATGAATTTGATAGTTTATGGTTTTGAAGATGATAAGTTTGATGAATTTTATAAATTTTTAGATTGAATTAGATAGAAAAAAAATTACAAGTTTATAAGTTTAAAAATGAGTAACA
>JBBPBT010000151.1:7179501-7204028 GCA_037974875.1 Cicer bijugum | reverse complement strand
ACCCGTATTACAAAAAAAAAAAAAATAATATAAGAGGTAGCCCAAATTTTCTGTGAAATTTATGTTCTATTTTATACTAAATTCTATCCTTCAATAATATATCATCAATTTCAAGTAATACTTATGTTATCGCACAAAAGATTCTCTATTTTTATTCTCTATCATGTTTTCTCCTGTATTTTTAACCCTTTTCTTTCATTGTTTGTATCTCATTTTCTTTTTATTGAAATGGTATAGAGTTTGATTTTTTAATGTCAACCAAGATAATTAATTCCCGCAGTACTACTTGTAAATGAAATATATGTTATGTTTAAATCATATAATTATGCATAAATAATACGTAAAAAGTCAGATACATAATTTGTTATAACGTGTCAATAATGTAAATGTCTTTACACAAATAATTAATGGAAATTAAATTTGATATATTTATGGCAAAGTATGGTTAATTATATATGTTTGTTTTTTATAAACGGTATATGTATACCCAGAAGGGGAGAGTGAGAGTGAGAGTGTGAGAAAATGTCGAACCCTCAAAACCAGAAACCATGGAAAGCAGAGTACGCCAAATCGGGACGATCGTCATGCAGAAGCTGCAAGACTCCCATTGCCACCGAGAAACTCCGTCTCGGCAAGATGGTTCAATCCTCCAAATTCGACGGCCTCATGCCCGTAACCATAACTTCCCCTTTCCTCTTCTCTCTATTTCATTTTTCATTCCATTTTTACTCTCTCTTCAATAATGCTCCATTTTTATTTTTATCATTCTACATTTAGGCATTCTGCTACATTCATAAATTTCTTCATTTTTTAAATCTATTATAGGGTTTTGGTTCAAGTTATACAGTAATGTCATTCTACTTTTAGTACTATTTTTTTTGAAAAAATATTATATTTGTTTGTAGTGTTTTTAATATGCAGTATTTTGTATCAGATGTGGAATCATGCGGAATGCATATTGAAGAAACCCAAACAGATAAAATCGTATGAAAATTTCTACTTATTTCGTTAACTTTTAAATTTGTTGCATGTTTTCACATTAGCAAGGATTTATTGTGTCGCTATACTGTTTTTCTAGAGTTGATGATGTTGAAAACTTAGAGTTGCTTCGTTGGGAAGATCAGCAGAATATCAGAAAATACATAGAGAGCAGCGGCGGCGGCAGCAGCAGCGCAACAAAGTCGAACACCCCTGCAAAGTTGAATGCTGGCAAAAATGTTGAATATGGTATTGAAGTTTCACAAACTTCACGTGCCACTTGCAAGCCTTGTGGTCAAAAAATTATCAAAGGAGAGGTTGGCTTTTAATATTTCTGTTTGTATAGGCTAACTTGTTAGAACATGTATGTATTGTTAATTGGACCTGATGTGTTTTTTTGGGTGTGCAATTGAGGTCATAATCAGAAACATGTTTATCTTGTCTAAGATAGAAAGTTGATTGTTTTGGACTTCAATTTATTTTGTTTATCATGATTAACTTATGAAAAGTAACATATTCAAATTTAGTAATTTCTTGATGATATTGCAGATTTAAGGGATGACACTATTAGGATGCATGGTTTATACTTTTGTTTCTAACATCTAGCAGTTCATGTTGATATTGAGAATTTTGCAATGGTAGCTAAAATATTTGCTTCATATATCTTTTACCTTGTGGAATTACTATTCCATCGCATGTTACGCCTTTGAACAAGCCGTGTCACATAGTACTAGAATTGTTATGCTATCTCAATCCATTCTCCAACTTTATACCCATATTGTATAGTCAATTTCCTCTCCAGCTAGCCTATTTCATCATTCAAGTGAAAGCAAGTTTTGTGGAAAAACAACTGAGTTCATAAATTTCCGGAAGTTGTTTGTTATAAATTTTTTTGGCTATGTTTTATGGATGGTGTCATGGATATGTAGTGATTTTAACATAATTCTCCTAAGCTCTTCCACTCTGAAACAGTGTTATCAAATATTGGCTATGGTGGGTTTTTTGACAACCTCCATGGCTAATTTGTGAAGGATGGTGACTCCATGGTGGATATGGCGGCTTCATATGGTGGACGTTTGGCTTTGCGACATGTTCCACCATCGATAACACTGCTCTGCAATAATTTCTGCTCCGTAACTGTTTTGGGTAGACGATAAAGCTTATCTCATAAGATTTTAGCCATTCTTCTACTTCAGGTCTATATGATGTTATTAATGGTGGATTATGGTGGCCAGCCAAAAATTCGCCATATAAACATGGCTTTGCAGCTTAATGTATGGCAGATATAATTGGTGTTGCAGACAATGGCAGCGGGCACAAAATCCGCCATGGCGGAAATTTGATGACAGTGGTTGTAACAATGTCTAAAGAAATAACAGCCTTCTGGCTTCTTGTACACATTTTATCTTTATTAATTAGGTTGGAGATATAATTTGGGGAGGTGCTTATCAGGGGCCTCGCATTAGAAATTTTGCACCCAAATAATTTTCCTCCCTCTTAACTATGATATAAAGTCTTTAAAATGTTAAAGAAGTTCAAATGTATTCAGGAAATGTTCAAATTAACTTCTAATGTCAGCATTTCATTTTTCTATTTCATGGAAGTTGCTCAACTTACAATAGCAACAAGTTACTTCATGCTCGTTAAACTTCATTTCTGCAATGCTAATATTGTTAAAATTGATTGCCATGTATTCAGAGATTACTATTTTATTCAGAATACAGATGCATAATAGAATTCAGAATGTTCCCTAGTCATTAATGGTCATATTGATCCATGTATGTGTTATTGGTTTTGAATCATCTCTCCTCTCTGACTATTCTTAATTTGATTTAGGTTCGCATATCGACCAAGCCTGATGGTCAAGGTCCTAGGGGTTTGGCTTGGCACCATGCCAAGTGTCTCTTGGAACTATCTCCATCAATTGAAGTCGATAGTTTGTCTGGATGGAATAGTCTCTCATCTTCTGATCAATCAGCTCTCAGTGATTTGGTTATGAAGGGTCGTCCTACTAATAAGGGAGGTATGGTGATTGATATGTTTAATAAAGCCTGGTTTTTAGCGCTGTAGTTTCCTTCTTACCGTTTTCCTCTCAGGTGGTACTGGTGCAAAAGTAGAGGTTGAAGAGGTTAAAGAATCCACAAAACAATCCTCTTCCAAAGGTGGCATAAAACGGGGGAAAGAGGCTGAGGGTGAGCAGAAGTCAAAAGCTGCTAAGGTCAAGGGAGATGTGTCTGTGGGCAGGGTAGCGGCCATGAAAAATGCTGATGACTTGGGGGAGGCATCTGATCTTGAGAAAAAACTGGAGGCCCAGAGCAAAGAACTCTGGGCTCTGAAGGATGATCTTAAAAAGCACGTGACAACAGCAGAGTTGCGCGAAATGCTGGAAACCAACGGTCAAGATTCAACTGGATCAGAGCTTGATTTGCGTGATCGCTGGTAATTTAACGACTCATGCTTTTTCTACGCTGATCTTTAAGAAGCTTTGCTTCATCTAGCGCTATACTTTGTAAAGATTAAAGTATTTTATCCATTATGTTACTGTCCCTTTCTTCTAAGATGCCAGTGGTTTTACCAACAATAGATTATGTTTATTTATCTGCTGGGTGTCCACTGTTGTAAAGTTATGACTTGTATGGAGTATCATTGGAGTATCATTTGTAATGGATAAGCCATACATCGTAAATAACAATTTATTCATTAAAAGGAATAATTGAAATGCAAGACATTCTAGCTTCTATATAATTGACAGGACTCCGGATGAAGTCTCAGATCCATTCTGCTTTCTCTGTAATGTGTTTTGACAATATTATACTTCAAGATATGATTTATTTCCCCAACTTTGATAATTACTATTGTGATTTCAGTGCTGATGGAATGATGTTTGGAGGACTTTCTCATTGCTCATTATGTTCTGGGTTTTTGCGTTATTCTGGAGGAATGTACCGGTGCACTGGATTCATTTCTGAGTGGAGTAAATGTTCAAACTCTACCTGTGAACCAAAACGTACTGAAGGGAAGTGGAGAATCCCAAAGGAAACAGATAATCAGTACCTTAAAAAGGTCTGTAAAAAGAAAATAGTCATCATATAACAAAACCACGTTGTTGTGACTTGTTTTTGCATATTGTTTACAGTGGTTCAAATCTCAAAAAGGGAAGAAGCCAATTAGGATAATGCCTCCGCCGTTGTCAAGGACTTCTGCTGAAAGTCAAATTTCTGCAGGCCAGCATCAATCATCGCACAGTGAAAGTTTGGCAGATTTGAAAGTTGCCATCTCTGGATTACCTAAAGATTCCTTTGTATAAATTCGTTAGATTTTTTCTTTAGCATCTATATATCTTCACATCTATAATTAAAGCCTTAGTCCTCCAAAACCATTTGAGAAATTGTCATTTATAATTTAGCTTTAGTAGTTAGTATTCATCTTCTATAATGTGCTTTTATAGGAAGACTGGAAACGCAAGATTGATGGCGTGGGTGGAGTGCTTCATGCAAAAGTGAAGAAAGGTATTTTCCGCACAGACCAATTTATGAAAATTGAAAAAATAAGAGATGTATGCTTATGACTTTTGTAATCTCTTACTTGAACTGATAACTTACAGATACTAACTGCTTGGTGGTCAGTGGAGCACTTAAGGATGAAGCTGAGATGCGGAAAGCAAGGTATTGTCAAACTCAAATGCTAGTATATGATATTTCTGTGATTATTTTTATCATCACTAACTTGGAAGCATTGTTTCATCTACAGGAGGATGAAAATACCAATAGTCAGAGAGGACTATTTGGTTGATTGTATGGAAAGAAAGAAAAAGCTTCCATTTGATATGTACAAAGTTGAAATGATTGGTGAGGCTTCTAGCATGGTCACCATCAAAGTGAAGGGGCACAGTGCCGTTCATGATGCTTCTGGCCTACAGGATTCTGGCCACATACTAGAGGAAGGGAAAAGCATATATAATACAACTTTGAATATGTCTGATTTGTCTACTGGTGTTAACAGGTTGGTTCATTTCATTTTAGCTTTCTTTTTCAGCCCTTCAACATAATTTTTTATAGTTGTTAATCAGGACAGTGCAGCTTGTTTTCTTGGTTGTTGATGAATAAAATTGAACCTAAAGTATGCTACTATGTTTCATATAAAACATCAAGCTGTCCATTTGCATGAGCTGAAATGTTCTATATTCTGGTTTTTTTTTGTCCTTAAGTTGACTATGATTTCCAATTGGAACATTAATTGAGATTATTTCGAACATAAAAAATACTACAATAAATTATAAACGACAATGTTTGACTGAGAAGATATATTCTTTTACTGTTAAGTTAATGTTGTATATTATGAATTTTGTTAATGCTTACTACAAAGGTTCATATTCTGGGTCATTGATTGGCTTAATAGGTTAGGTTTGGTTTGGGATTATTTTGAGATATGATTCTGGTTCTTTTCAGCAAGAAAAGTTGCAAAAGTGTGATTGATGGAACTTTTTATTTTATTTTTTTATAATGTTTTTTAACAGCTACAATGGACTTGTTGCTGTAAAAAATGTCATGCCCTAAAACCTTGTTCACTTTGAATCATTGGCGCTAAATTATAGTGAAGTTCATGATACCATGTTTGAAGTTCTTTTGACAAGAAAATAAAAGAAAGGGAGAAAAATTGAAGAGAGAATTCTGAAAGCTTGAAATTCTGTATTTTCGAATGTTATGCAGGTAGTATTCAGAGAGTATGTGAAATTATTTAGAGGGGCATAAATGCCTTCCTAACTAACTGCTGAGTAATGAAATTATGTTATCTGTCACTAGCCAACTAACGGACTAATCTACAGCTATACAGATGACTAGAGAGCAGAAATGTAGAAACTATCATCTGCTACAACAAAAACTGCACTATTATTGTAACAACTTGGATTAAAGATTACTTTTAAAATTTACTTAGTTGGTTAATTCTTAAATATTTTGATAATGGAATCAGAGCAGTAATTATGCAGCCACTGCAGCTATTTACTGTCATGGTGATGAATGGGAGCACTGGGGGTCTGGGGCAGATGGGCCTAATAGCCCATTGAATTCTCTTGCATCACTTTCTTTTTTGAGATTATCGATAATACACCCCCACTCCCATCCCACTACCCTCAAGACAAAACTAGGTCTCTGTCATAATCTTCTAACTTTTGTTTCCCAATTCAAGCTACTACATCCTTCAAATAATTGAAGAAGATAAAGGGTCAGATTGTTATGTGTTTCGAAAATGGGGTCGAGTGGGAAATGAGAAGATTGGAGGATTCAAACTGGAGGAAATGTCAAAATCTGATGCAATAAGAGAATTCAAACGACTATTCTTTGAGAAAACTGGAAACCCTTGGGAGGCATGGGAACAAAAGATTATTCAGAAGCAACCTGGAAGATTCTTCCCCTTGGAAATTGTACTATTTCTAGTCTTTAAATCATTTGTTTGACAAATATCATTTTCACATATCAGATCAATATTCAACTGAAGTTTGAAACATTTGCTTTTCTTTTGTAGGATTATGGAGTTAACAAACAAGTCTCAAAAAAGAATAAAAATAATGCAGATAGCAAACTACCCCCTCCATTAATAGAATTGATGAAGATTCTCTTTAATGTGGAAACATACAGGTTATAGTCAAATGCCTTGTCATTTTATTAGAATATATGTCTGTTGCAATACTACATCTTGAGTTTTGTAGAGCTGCCATGATGGAATTTGAGATCAATATTTACAATACTAAATCTTGAGTTTTGTAGAGCTGCCATGATGGAATTTGAGATCAATATGTCCGAAATGCCACTTGGGAAACTGAGCAAAAGTAATATACAAAAGGGTATGTTGACACAATTATTATTTTATAACTTTTTACGAGTAAGGTAGTTTCTCATTTTCTTTCATTGGCAGTGTCAAGCAATCCTATATTGTGTATTAAAGTGATATCTGCTTTCTCATCCCAGGGTTTGAAGCATTAACAGATATTCAAAATCTTTTCAAAATTAGCAATCCTGATCCATCAGCCAGGGAAAGCTTGCTTATTGATGCCAGTAATCGATTCTTCACTATGATTCCTTCCATTCATCCACATATTATTAGGGACGAGGATGATTTTAAGTCAAAGGTTTGTATTACCTTTTTTATTTATATATATCATGTTAGGTTTAGTAATGAATCATTATATTAGATTGATGCTTTAACATTAATTTTCAGCTTGCAACCATGATTGAACGAAGTACATGTTTTTGGCCCGTTGAAGTGTAAAACTCAAATATTGAAATTATTTCATATTTGAATGCAACTAATGAAGAATTTATACTAGACATGAAAATGATTCTTTGAGTTTGTTTCATTGCAATTTGAAGTGGGTTATTAAATTTCTAAAGGCTGGTACCATTCAAATTGTAGTAGTAATGCAAGACATGAGAATTTTTTTGGCCTTTTCATTGAAATTGGAGTGTAAATAATATGAATATGAATGATGATAAATTATCTAATTCTATATGGACTGTGGTTTTGCAAATGGCTTGATGCATATGAGATTCTGCGCCCCTTTTGTCATAATTTGAATAATGGGCTTTTTTGGTAGGTGAAAATGTTAGAAGCCCTTCAAGACATTGAAATAGCCTCAAGATTAGTTGGATTTGATGCCAACAATAATGACTCCATTGATGATAATTATAAGAAGCTCCACTGTGGTATATCTCCACTTCCTCATGACAGTGAAGATTTTCGATTAGTTGAGAAGTATCTACATACTACTCATGCCCCAACACATATGGTATGTCTATACTTGGTTAACTAATGTGTATTTGTGTCTTCATATTTCTGGTCTGAGCTCTCATTCCTTACAAAGTACAACTTCCTACAACATTTGTAATCCATCTACACAGGACTGGAGTCTTGAGCTAGAAGAAGTTTTTTCACTTGAAAGAGAAGGAGAATTTGATAAGTATGCACCTTACAGGGACAAACTTGGTAACAGAATGCTCTTATGGCATGGTAAGTTGTGGTGCTGCTAGCTATTAGTTCAATTGTATGTTTGCTTTTGTGAAATATTCTCCTATCATGTAATAAAATCAATTGGAGAATTGGAAAGAAATGACAAATTTCTAAACATGATTTAAGTGCCCTGTGAATGCCCCTCATGAAGTTCTGCTTATTTATCTGATTACTCCGCAGGAACGGTAAGATAATTCTAGACCAGTGGTGTTCTATAGAATGAAACTTTTAGGTTAATAAATCTTTCTTCTCTCTAACAAAATATCCGTTTCTGTGGTGAATTACAATAATTAGTATGACTCTTTTGTGGTGATGTGCATACTTCAACTGTAAATGAAAATGTATGTAAATCTGAGTTAGACTCCTATAATGACAATGTTCTATCTTTAGGTTCTAGGTTGACAAACTTTGTGGGCATTCTTAACCAAGGACTCAGAATCGCACCTCCTGAAGCTCCTGCAACTGGCTATATGGTTCTGTCTATCACTTCTTTTTAATGTTGATGTTTTCATGCACGTCTTGACCTTTTCGTTGCAATACTAAAATCTGAATACATTGCCTGCAGTTTGGCAAAGGGATTTACTTTGCTGACCTGGTCAGCAAGAGTGCTCAGTATTGCTACACTGATAAGAAAAATCCTGTTGGTCTAATGCTTTTGAGTGAAGTTGCTCTTGGAAATGTCTATGAGCTCAAAAAAGCTAAGGTCAGTTGGGTTTTAATTGAAGTTATGCCTATCAGTTTATATGGGCATGTGGTTGACTGTTTATAAGTCCACATGCTTTCTAAATGAGCAACAATGTTGCATTCGATACTAAATTCCTTCCAAATGGATTAGCAAGAATATGTATTTTCATATTGATTTTCTTTTTCCGTTGTCAAATAGTATATGGATAAACCTCCAGAAGGAAAGCATTCTACAAAAGGATTGGGCAAAAAAATGCCCCTTGAATCGGAATATGTAAAGTGGAGAGGTGATGTCGTTGTTCCTTGTGGGAAACCAGTGTCATCAAATGTGAAGGCATCTGAGCTCATGTACAATGAGTTTATTGTCTATAATACTGCTCAAGTAAGTTTCAAGCTTGGCTGTTGTATTTTTGCCTTGTCATTAGAATAAAGCAAGCTAGGATAATTTAGTTTAAACTGCAATGAAATGGAAGTGAGCAAAATTTCTACTGCCATGGCAGTTATCAATTTGCTATATTGATATATTTAGAGCTTCTTGTCTAAGATTAAAATACAGTGATTACTTCTTTCAGAAAATTTATGTGAAGCACCAATCAATTATTGTTTGGTTACAATTATTGAAACTTCTAACAAACATGCTAACAATTTTTAAAACTTCTAATTTTCTTCAAAAGCTTATATAAACTATATTACAATTTTTGAAAGTTATTTTTTTCCAGAAAGGAAGTTAAAATAAACCACTCTTACCCATATTAGCAAAGTTTTTTTTTTGGTTACTTCTTGTAGATGAATTATATCTTTAATGAAAGGCAAATTTTTAATTGATTATATACAATTTTTATTGGAAACATTACACAACTGAAATACAGTACTTCATTTTTTTGTTAGTAAGCACATGCATTTGACTGAATATGGACTTTTTTTGCAGGTTAAACTGCAATTCTTGTTAAAGGTGAGGTTCCATCACAAGAAATGAGGGTTGGAACTAGAAGTGTGCTGTTTTGGGGTATCATCTGTATGAAGCAGTTTTTTTACCAGGACTTGTACATACTCCATGTGGAATTTTTGTAAATTCTCTTGATAAGGTCTCATTTTGAGTTGACTGGAGATCTTTTATTGTTTCTTTTGGGGGTTTGTTAGTGCAGGGATGTAGTTGAAGCTCGTCACTTAGAGCAGAAATCTCATGCCAGATCTAGTTGTGTATACATAGAACCACCAATTTTATATCAAACTTGTTATCAACTTCTTCCCTTTCCATATTGCATTTCAACTTGCATCAATCTAGGTGCGTTTACTTTCTAAAAAACACAGATGAGGCTTTTTATATTACCCTAATATACTCATTTTTAAGTAGCATGCATAAATAGCAGAAGAGCTGCTTTCCTTCCCGAGGGAAGAGGGTGTTAACCAAAAGTTAACATTGTTGATAGGTTCTTTGTTTGGGGTAATTATGATGGTCTTACATTTTTTTTTTCTTTGAGCATATTAAAAAATAAGAAATCCTAAGTGCAGGAAAATTGTTTTTATACTATACCCGCAGTAACTTGGCAGGCCAAATATCTAAGAACGAATATGTAGTTAATGGTGCTATTATGGTTGTTGTAGAGACTTATTTTATTGCACAAGATATTTTGTGATCTGCATGTGTGTCACTTGAAAGGTGATGTTAACCAATCCATAAATAAATGTTGGACTACATGACTCAATCAGTTTTTGGAGCTATATAGTGACAAGAACTTTTGAATTCAGGTGGCTCTTAGATCCTTGATAGGGGACTCTTCTTTGATACAAACAAACATTTCTGTAAGTTATAAGTATGACAAACAAACTTTCATGTTTCAATTTTTCTGCTTTGTATGATGTATGAGCCATATCTGTGTGTCTCTGCTGCTTAGGGCTCATCTTACATCACTTTGTACTAGCTAATGCAACCTACCAAATACAGCTGGTCTTTGGTGTGATGAATAGGCTGTTAGAAACTTATTTATTGTTTGTTTTGGTGTTTTCTGATGGTATTTCATCTGAATCTAATTGAAGTATTTTGACTTTCTAACTCATAATGGCAGGTTTAAGAATTGGGAGGGTGGTCATGCATAATATTAAACCATTTATTTACAAATCGGGTATATTGAGCGTGACTCAATCAATTAAGTGATGTAACAAGAGTTATTTCTCTTCCAAATAATGCAGATTTGATTTAAGATTCTGATAACGACCTTAAATATCTTATAGTTGCGAATCTAGAAGTACATCTTTCTGCTTGAATAAACAAAACTGCATTCAAAATATGAATTTGATGCTATACTCACGAGTTTGATAAAGAAAAATGACAAATTAACAGTAGATTTTGCTTGTATGTATTTTTTTTTATTTTATAAAAACGTAAATAGTTTAATTTAAAAGTGTTTGGATGTAATAGTTCAAATCTTTTATAATTTAACTAGAGGTTTTGTGTTTATTAATTTCAGAGTGTAAAAAGTAGTCGCGGAGAAATTTTAGGAGAGTTGTCAACCAAGTGGTCCTATTTAATTTTAGAGATTAATTTTTGCAATTGTATAAATATTTTAATTTTATACAAAAAGAAGGAAAATTTAATTATACCAATGCCCCTATAGCAAAATTTAATAATAGCTAGCTTGTTTTTTTCATAAGCCTTTTTCCTCTCTGTCTCCGTGACGAGGAAAGCACAAGAAAGTTACCATAAGCCATCATTAACTTGCCCAAATGTCACTTAAAAGCTATGCAAAAGATTGAGCAATGATAAGCAAGAGAAATTCTAATAATGTTTTGTTATTGGTAAAATATAATTAGTAAAAATGTCTATTTCAGTTACTAGCCGACAGTAAAACAAATGTGAGAATGTTCTGTTGGAATAGGAGAAGCCATAATACAAGAAAGGGGAATGGCATTCATTAGTGGAATGAAGTTGTAAGCTTAGTGACACGCAACTGTTTAGGACTTTCTTGAAACCGAATAAAAAGAAGGCAAATACAATATTGCACAAAATTATGTAAAGTAAAAACTAGAGGAGTCCAAATCTTTGTACGAAAAAAAGAGTCCAAATCCATTCCCTAATTCCGGTTTCTTTTTTTTTTAATGAATAGACTTAATTACTAGAGACTTGGAAATTATTGAAAGATAATAACTTTTTAACGATTTGTTTATACATACACATAAATTTCATTAAAGTTTATGGGTTGTGTTAAGTACAAAAGTCATAAAATACATTTTGATTAATGACTCTTGATAACGAATGTCCTAAAGACATTTTTTAAAGTAATTATTTATAAAAAGAATTTAATTATATAAGTTTTAAATATTTTAAATACATAATTTTAGATAAAAACTTACTATTTTTTGTTAAATGATGTTTTTCTTACACTCATTAACATTTTCTTTGATTAATTTAGATTTAATTTTATTATAATCTTTTTTATTTTTATAAAGCAAATTTTAATGAAGGATATTCTTAAAAATACTCCATCTGAAATAAAAAATAAATAAAAATTAAAAAATTGATATATTTGTTTAAAAATTTAGATAAAATAAATAAACTTTTAAATTATCATTTTTATTCATATTATATTTTAGATAGAGTATAATTTTTTTATAATTAAACAAAAAATAATATTAGATTTTTATAATTCTTTTTTGACAAAAGATTTTCATAAATCTTAATAGCTATTTTTCACAATTATTTTAAATCGGAGGAAATAGTAATAATAATATGATCATATTAAAACTGTTGTTAATATTTCTCTAATAATATAATAATAACACAGTGTGAACAAAATAAAAGTACTTCCAAGGATAATGATTAAGATTGAAGTGAAAGATCCAATGAAGTGAACATGAATGAATAAGAAGTGGTAGGTGGTAGTGTTTACCGGCAGGTGGCAGTGAACGGAGTAATTCAGCATTAGGAAGCGACAAACTGCAGCAGTTCCCAGGTACGGCGTTCGGCGGAAAAATAAAACAAACAACTACTGATTAAGCAATTAAATAATCCTATTAATGTTAAAAAATATCCAATTAATAAATTAAACTAAACAAAGTCCAAGCCAACCCTTCAACACCATACAATTACACGCATGTACGAAAATAGAACAAATTATTACTCCATCCGACCCAAAATAATGTCACATTTTGTACTAAGCACAATCCATAAACTTTAATCTAAATGATTCATTAAAGTACTTAACACAATCCATAAATTTGAAACGTAATCTAGTAAAATTATATATATTTTTTAATTTATATAAAATAATTTAGTAATATTATTAGAATACATAGTTTGATGCAAATACAACATAGCATAAAATTTAATAAAGATCATTTTTCTTTTTTTATAAAATATCAAAATATTATATTTTTGTATTATGTTTTGTGTTCCAACAACATTGTTTAAAATAATTAAATATCACAGTTTGTTTAAAATGGATGAAATAGTTTCTAAATGATTGTTTTTCTCTTGTGATGTTCCTAACAATCAATTTAATTAATCATTTGTTTATTTTATGGTCATGTTAACAAAGTGCCATGAAAATTCTAATTAAAATATAAAATTAGAAATTTTATATTATAAAATATAAATTTTAACATTTCAAAAATTAAATGCACAAATTATTATTGTACTTTTTAATATAATATTTATATCTTTAAATGCATAACAAATACTGTTAATATTTCTCTCTATTTTACACGGACTCTAACTTGTCACTAGTACTATTCAAAGTATATTTAATACATTATTATTAAATATTTTTTAATTGCTTGCCGATAATTATTTAATTTCAGAAAATATTTAATACTCTCAATTTTCATTTTGGTTTTAAGATTTTCGCAAAAAAATTAATAATTTTGATTTATACTCCCTTTAGTCACTATTATAAATAAAATAAAATAAATATTAAATCTTAGTTACTATTATAAGAAGAAGAAAAAAACATAAATTTTAGTCATAATTATAAATAAAAATTAATTACTTTTAATTTATTTAATGTTATTATTCTCAATATACCATTCATTTAATTTAAAATATTTAACATAAATAATTAAGTGTTTGACGCTAAATAAAGATAATTTAGAAAATGAAAGTCATGTATGTTATACATGAAATTTAATAAAATATATTTTATATTTAGTATCCCAAGAAACACGAATTAACATTAATTTAAGAAAAGGCATCATCAATAACAAGTAGTAAAGCCCAATAGAAAAACAAGTGTTTAATTGCACCTGCCATAAAGAAATGTCTCCCTTGAACCCTACACATGACCCTTCCATGTCTCCCCTTTCATGTTTTTTATAAGACCCTTTATGCCTCTTATTCCCTCTGTCCCACTTCCATCTTCCCCCATAAACTCCTCAAATTTTATTTATCTTATGCACCATTTCCTAGTGTGTCCGTGTGCCTAAAATTTTTATTCTCTTCTTCTCAACAATTTATTTCTTTTCACACCCCCTTTCTCCAACTAATAACTTATTATTATTATTATGGCTAATTCTTCAAGTGGAAGTGGTTCACCTTGTGGAGCATGCAAATTCCTAAGAAGAAAATGTGCATCTGACTGCATTTTTGCACCTTACTTTTGCTCAGAACAAGGACCTGCAAGATTTGCAGCCATACATAAAGTATTTGGTGCTAGCAATGTTTCAAAGTTACTTTTGCATATACCAGCTCATGAACGTTGTGAAGCTGTTGTCACTATTGCTTATGAGGCTCAAGCTCGTATTAGAGACCCTGTTTATGGTTGTGTCTCACACATTTTTGCTTTACAACAACAGGTATGTATGTTACTATTCATATATATATTTTTTCTTCATCTTATGTGAGTCATATATACATGGCTATTTAGTTAACAAAATATATAAAATTGTGTGGTTAGGTTGTGAATCTTTATATTTCTAAAAAATACAATCAAAATTATGATTGTATTGTAATATTGATGTAAAGACTTTAAAATCTTTTATGTTGTAGCTACAAATCGTAATTTAAACTTATTTAGTCTATGTTTAATTTAACAATGAGATTAATAAAAATTACAGTCAATTTAAAACCAAAATTGACTTATAGATATTCATAGATTTGGCTTACTACAATTATCACTTTCAATAGTCACTCATTCATCAAAGATTTTTTAGAACTTGAAATTTTTATTTTGTTTTTCTTCTCCCTTTTAATATTTTTTTCTTTTTTTAATATATATCAGAAAATTGGAAGATCATTGAGGTGATTTAACCACACTACTCCTGTCATTTTCTTAAGGCTCTTTGATTCTTCAAGGGCCAGTCAAAGTATATAATTTATTGAGACTGGCTATATTAAATGTTCATTAGACAATTAATTAATAAACTTCCTATTTATCCCCTTAATGAATTAATTAACTATATTCTTTTCTTTTTTAAGTTTAATTTGTTTTTAATGATGCAGGTAGCGTGCTTGCAGGCACAGTTGATGCAAGTGAAATCTCAGCTGTCACAGAACATGAACACAGAGAATAATCAGTGGACAGTGAATAATAATAATAATAATAATATTGGTGGAACACAACCAATGAATTATCCATTTTATAATATGAATCCTATATCTCCTCAGAGCTCACTTGAGTCATCAATTGATCACAGCAGCAGCAGCATGAATGATGGAATGATGAACATGCAAGATGTACAAAGTAGCAGAGATGATTTCTCATTCCAACCTTGTAATAACAATAATTCTAAGAAAAGAATGTCATATAACAATAATTATGAGCACTTGGGTGAGTTGCAAGAACTAGCACTTAGGATGATGAGGAACTAACTAGTTTGGAAGTAAAATTAGCATTTCATTTCTTGAAGGATGATGTTCTTATATATGTTGAGGAATTATGCTCTTTTTCTATAGTTGTATATAATGAGAGTGTCAAAAAGAAAAATATGAGAAATATGCATTTTACGCGGTCACACAATATAGACCATTCAATCAAAATCAAACAATCGAAAATAAAAAAATAGAAGAAATGTAAATGGTTTGTTTCGATTTCAATTTAACTCATTAAATCATCGACAACTGCAAAATTGCGTGAAATCAAATCAGTATCTTAACTTTGATGAGGCTAGCAAAACTAAGCAATAGGCTTTTCTGTTTGTGGATTTAGTCCAAAAGAAATTAAACATTTGTGGAGACTATATAGCTAAGATATTTACTCTGCATTACTTAATGTACTCACATTACTAATTAGTAGTTGTGATTAATCGTTTTATAAAAATAGTTGTGGTTATTAACATAGAAACTATATATCAAACCAAAATGGCATAAAGTAAGGCTATAAAATAGGGGTTGTCATGAATATTATGCATTTTTTTGCCTGTCAAACTTCAATAATGATGATGCATAGTACCTTTGTTTGAATTATGAGTTGTCCTTCTTTCCCTCCTTGCTCAATGGGAGATCTTTTTGTAATTTGTTTAACAAAACCACACGCTTAATTTAACTTTATAGAGGACAATTAATTAGTACTTTTTGTTTTATTTATAGTGATTAGTGGGGAATCCCAATAGAGGTTACTTTGGATTTGTTAAAAGACAAACACATACTGCTCTATGCTGTCTTTGTACTACTTTTGTGATAATCTCATTCACTGTTGTGAGGTGTTTGGCAATAAAAAGAAATTCATATCAACTAATTATTACTAGAAAAAATGTTCTAGGCAATCTTCTTCTAGATAACACCAAATTGCTGGTTATTAAAAAAAGACAGTTTATTGTGTTTTTATGTAACTCATTTTAAATTAATTTAATTGTAATTGTAATTTTTTTGTTTTTATTAATTAATAGAGTTAATATCTCTATTTTTAAAAATCGACATTTAGTCTGGCTTTTAAATTTTTTTTAATAATTATATTTAAGAAATCAACACCACCAATGAATCAATCAGTGCAATTGGAAATAAATAATAATCAATTGTCGTGATAACATTTTCACTTATGAAAACCTAATTTCATGTTTAAATTATCAATTAGTTTCTTAGAATTACAGTATTTCAAATTGTATTTTAAAATTTCAACTAAATCACAGTGATTCGTAATTTTAATAAATTCACAATCATAGAATAAATATACTTTCGTGTTATCTATTTTTTTAGTACAACTTTCATGTTAGCTTTTTATCATCAATAAATAGTTAAATACAACATTAATACATTTTATGCTATTCTACAATGTGGAATTTATTTATTTTTACATAAAAATGAAGAACAAAGTAACCAAAAAGATACAGTGTCTATAATGATAGCATTTTATTCCACATGTATTCGAGGTTTTTTTATATGTTGCAAAAAACTGGAAACGGGGAAGTGAAGTCAAAAGTGATAAAGATGCCCCCCGTTTTCAACATTGTTCAGATCCAAATGCAATGTTCCCTTTGGATGCATTGATGAAACATCTTTCTAGGATTTTATTTTTGCACGAGGCAACAACAGGGGATTAAAGACAAACACCACCATTGGGACATGCTCACTATCTAATTCACCTCACTTCATTAACACCTAACTTTACCTAACATTTTTTCCATTCATTTTATCTACTATTACTATTACTATTAAGTGGTGCCCGGATATAAAACATCACTACTCTCCTTAATACACTCTAATATTATTCAAGATTTTTATATTAACTTTAATTCGTTTTTATATAATCGATTATTTATTTATTTATTTTTAGTATGAGACTAATTTTTCAAATTATTTATGATTACTTTAAACATCGAAATCTCATTTATTTACGTTGTATTTTATTATAAAAATAATTAGTTTGAAAAAAAATAAATGAGACATAAAGTATCTATTTTTAACATTAACACCTTATACCCTAATGATTTTGTGTTCATACAAATAGACAAAGTGTCTCCTGGATTGAATGCATAAGCTATAATTACTGTTTTCATTTAACCCCTGGCCATTCCATAGTAACATCAAACAAAGACCCTCTTATCTTATAAAACATGCATATTGCATTGATTTGTTGATACAACAATTTAGTTGAATAAATTAAGTGGGGGATGTTGACACATCTACGCATGGTTATGATCAAATAATAATGAAAGAGTTGGTGTAATAATTATTAAACAGAGAAAAACAGAGGATTGTACTGTATTGAATCGATTCTGTCATGAAAAGTGGTATCTTGCGATCTTAATTGAGTTACGATTTGTACTTTTGGAGCTTTACTTTAATTTTTAATAAGGTATCTTTCAAAAAAAATTAATATTCCAATATACTTAGCACCCAAAATTCATCAACAATTATAAAGTTTTATATTCGAACTTTAAAGATAATATTTAATTTTAAAATATCGATATTTATTAATTGAATTAAATTAAATTGATTAAGACATCGGCTCGAAAAGATCACAGAATCAAAGTTTCAATGGTCGAACCACATAGTCACTAATCAAACTAAATAAGTAAATCGAATTAATCTCAAAGATTAAGGTGTATGACTCGAACTCATAATACTTATAATATTGATAAAATTACAAGATAACCCATCATCATTTTAAATTATAGTATATTTTAAATCAAAATACTATAAATTTTATTAAATTATTAAGATAGTTAAAATTTAACTATCTCATTTGTTATATATATATATAGTTGTATAGTTAAAATTTCTGTAAAACAATTAAATAAGAGTCAATCAATTTTTACTGGTTTTTTACTAAGTAAACGCGCACATGACAAGTCACTTACATGTAAATTAAATTGAAGAATCAAATTGATTATAAGTCTAATTAAATGTATTGGATCTATCGATCTAGTTTAAAGTTTAAAAATACTAATTAGAATTTAAGAACGAAGTCTTTTAAATTTTAATATTTGAAGATATGAATATTTTAATTTGTTGAGAAATGATATCTCCCGGTATATATTTTTTAGTACCTTCAACTAATGATCGAATCCTTAGCTACATGTTTAAAGGACCTGATTACATACCAACTATGTTACAATATGTTGGTACATTAAATTGACTTTTTACATTGTACCAAAAATAAAATGATTTTTACTGTGGAAATGTGAAAGTATTTTATGATTTAATTGCATGTAACTATGATACTATTGGTGAATTCCGTACTAATTTGATTGATAGGTACGCGTGCATTGTGCATATATTATAAATTATTTAAATATAGAAACGTATTATTTGGTCTCGGATTTGTGAGTACAGAAATAATAGGTAAGTATTTCAAGGGAGACAAGGGAAGAAGATATCAGTGTGCCATGGTAATGATATAGTACTATTTTGTACTTGCTTCCAATTTTGTTGTTGACACTTGATACTAATTTGAGAGGTGAGAGATTTTAAGGATGAGCAAGAGAGGATCAATTTTAATTAGATATGTATATTTAGTTTATATATATAGGGAACGAAAATTTAATTAACTAAGTTACTTTTATGTCTTTCTCATTTTAATTAATACAATTAGTATTACATAAAATAAATTTGTTTATACTCCTTCGTAATTTATTAAATGAACATAAAATAAAGTTTACATATATTAAGAAAAGTAGTTTTAGTAAATAATTTAGTCTAAAATAATTTGTTACTTTTATATATTAATTAACATCTACAATTATTGATATCACAATTGAACAAAAAATTATCTCTTTAGGTTGTTTTGTTTTATGTTAATTCACAGGTTCACCTTGCAGGTACTTTGGTCAAAGGTTACTCTACTTCCTCCATGCAAGAGTTTTGTATTATTATGACTTTTAATATTGGTCATCGTCGTGAGTTAATCTATAATTGAATTTTTTTTTGGCATCCTCCTAATCGTAGTTTTAGAGATTGGTGTTGTCTCTGGCATAAGAGTGATTCTCAATTGGTAGTTCTTGCTTTTAAGTCTCATTCTATTGTTTATTTTAAAGGTTTCTCGTTAATGTTTTTCATATTTATCGGAAAGAGAATCATTGTTCAAACAAACTTGATAATAATGTTTTAGAGTTCAAATTTTTAAATAATTAAATAAAACATGCAGAAAAGTAGAATATGAAATTAAGGGTTGAAAACTCAAATATCAATATATTTTCAATTGACTTGTTATATATTTAGTTCATTAACAAGTATTCTTAAAACATTTATTAATATTTATCTTAAATTAAATAAAATTAGTTAAATTTTATTTATATTTAATATAACAAAATAGTAGGAAATATTTTATCCTTGAGCTAAATTAAGAGGAATTCAAGAAATATAAAATTGATCTAATAATTGAAATAGAGAGTTTAAAAATAAAATTATAATAATATTAATCTACTGTTAAAAGAAAAAAAAAAGTCAAGAGACTCCCATCCATTTGTTTATTCCTATATCACTTTGGAATTGGAAAGGAAAGTGGGTGGGAGTGGGACACACCGCAATTCCAAATATATGATTTAATTTGAATGTAATTAATGTCTTCAAGACAAACAAGTGATTGGAAATCTGGAATAAAAAATTGTCAAAGTGAAAGAAAAAAAATATGAAAGTTTGACAAGTCAAATATACATTAAAGAAATATATATTTTGAATGATTGATACGGATGATACTTGTTAAATTATGTTTTTGTATTTTCATTTTTCTTTTTCCGTTGATTTATAACCTACTGAAGATATTCCCATCTAACGGATAGGATTGTGGGATTAGGAAGAATTTAATTCTTCCTTCTCCAAAGTGCCGTTTAAATTATATTATTTATACTAAAAATGATAATTATTTGTTTTTAAATTTTAATATAAATATTAATATTATTAAGTTGAATGTTTTATTTGAGTTTAAATTAAAATTACATTTAGATATCGAAATCACAAAAGGGAAAATTAAATATATGTCAAAATTACTTATTTAAATAATAGAGAAAGAAATATAATGTTTTTTTATTGTCAACTATATATAATGTGATATAAAAATATTACCTTCAAAATGTTTTGATATACAAGGCCCAATATATAATGTGAGAGAACTAATGGGTGGGTCAACAAGAGCTCAAGGATTCAGTTAGGGATAACTTGGGCCAAAATTGTTTGGAGTTGAAAGGCTTAGTGCACAGTTCACAGTGAAGGAAAAGCCCAATAACTAATTAAGGAGTAATATGAAAGCCAATTGTCAAAAATAGTGTAGTCAGGCATCCAAAAGGATAAATTGTCGTGAACACAAGATGTCACGATCTCTTCGTCTTTAACATCTTTCCATAGAACCTAAAATCGCAACTTCTCCAATGCTTCTTTATTTAGTTAAAAACATGATATATGTTTAACAAATTCTCTATTGATGTTGTTATTTAGGCTTCTTTTAATAAATTTTTAGGAGTTGACAACTGAAAAACTAGCTAATGAGATGTAGTTGATACTCTTGATCAATTATAACTAAAAAGAACGTGATTTTTAGAAATAGTTATAATAAAAATTAATTTTTTTTAATGATTTAACAATTGTGATTGTCAGACAATAAAAAAAAACTCTTTACACTAATAATATATATCAATCAACTCATTTTAAAATAATTATTATTTTTTTATATTTTAATTTATTTGAATTGTTTATCATATTAAATTTTGAATACTAATTTTGCTATCATTTCTATCGATTGAAATAAGATAATAAAAATAAAATGAGTCATCAAGTAAATGAGATAAAAAAAAAAATAGTTAACTATGTTTTAACTTCCTATAAAAATTTGTTTATGGTCTTTATAAAAAATTTCTTCAAGTTTTAACAAATCTGAGATTGTATTATTCCGTTTAGGTGAAAGCTTTTTGTATGCAATTATTGTGGAAAATACTTTTGACTAGAAGCAATCTACATAGAAGCAGAGTCTTATTGAAAAATCTCAATCTAACTTTCATAGAAATAGAAAAATATACCTTTGAAGAATATGCATATTTTAGACATCGAGGATCAAGAGCAATTTGAATTTCTGGTGTACGTGTTTCTAATCTTATTTGTATTTGTATTGGAGTTCTCATTATACTCTATATTTTAACATATAAATATAAATATTTTGTTGTTTAATATAAGTTTCATATATTCAATAACTAAAGAAGTTTTTATTAGTAGTTGATATAAAGATGAAATATGGGAAGAAATGCAACTTGTAATTGTATTATTCATTGATCAAGAGATTTGTTGTGTGTGTCAAGAGAAGAGATATATATTTAATAGTTGCATTAAAAATCCTATACAACATGTGTTCCTTTACCTCCAAATTCTAGGATTACTTATTCCAAATAAAAGTAACTTCATTCCATTTAGGGTTTCTGAATTAATACTATATCAGTAACTTTGGGATTACCATCTCCTATATAGTCTATACTCCAAATATTTATCACTGCAAATTAACCTATCTTATATGAGAAAGTTATGTAAATGTCAGAAAATTAGTATATCCAGGTGTGACTAGATCTATTAGGTCAAAATTTAGGATCTTTTTCTAGGTTGATAAACAAACCCAAATTCTCTCGTACAAATTAAACCATAGTTTTATCCATATGAATTACACACTATATTATTATAATAAATACCAATATTACAATAGATTAAACAAAACACTAATTAGGGCCACTTACTGAAGGTTATTTATTATACACTTCATGAAAGGACCACTGCCTTTCCATGTCATAGGAAATTGAATGATTACATTTCTCATCAAAGCTAGGAAATGATGACATGCTTTCTTCCAATGTTCCTGAATTTTCATAGTTTCCAATATTAATAGGGTTAATGTCCATGAGAGTAGTGGTATTCTCATAATATTGTGTTGTTGAGAGATTTGTAGTGGAGGACATGTTGGGAAGAAATTGATTAGAATTCATGTTGGAGTTTTCCATTTGGATCCAACTTTGAAGATCTTGAGGTGGAATAGCAGGTTTTCCAAAGTATTTCTCATTAGGGTTTTCAGAGATACATCTTTGAGCTGCTTGTTCCCTAAGAAAAGCTAGTTGTGCTTGTAAACTCACCACCTACAAAGATCAAAACAAAAAATTCATATATAGTTACTAACTACTAAAAACAACATATCAACATGGTGCTTATTTTTTTATAATACAAAAATTAGTGGTTAATTTGTTACCGCAGAAATTCATTAGCACTAAATATTAAAGTCTAAACCTCTTTTATATATAATACTCTTTTACGCCCAAACTTATATAGACCATATGATACGCCCAAACTTATATAGACCATATGATGTTTATCATCTGGTCATTATATTAAATCTCAAAGATTAAAGAGATTAGATAGTTCAATTGATTTAAATTAAAAGTTAAAAAAATGAAAAGAGTTTAAAGACATAATTTTAAACTATTTAACTATCCAAAAAAAAGTATTATAGATGTCATGTTATATTGTATTATGTCTTATAAACATTGAATTTTTAGTTGTTTATAAACTCTTTTATGTATAGATTAGAACCCTTTGTACTCTTATTACATTAAATTACTCCTTGCAATTATTAAGAAAAAAAAGTAAGAAATAGATCATTTAGGGTTTTGAGCTATACATAAAGATTGCTTTGTAATCAACAAACCTGTTGTTGGAGTGCAAAAATATGAGCAACACATCCATAAATTGGGTCTTGAAGTCTAGCTTGAGCTTCATAAGAAATTGTGAGTGCAGCTTCAAAGCGATGAGTCAAAGGTAGATGTGCAAGAAGCTTTGAAACATTGCTTGCACCAAATACTTTATGAATAGCTGCAAAATGAGTAGCACCTTGTTCATGGCAAAAGTATGGTGCAAAAACACAACCTCTAACACATTTTCTTCTCAAGAACTTGCAAGCTCCACAAGGAGAACAAGAACCTGTCATCATTGCCCTTTAATTTAATTTATGTATGGCTCTCTAGCTTCTGCAAATCGTAATCATGTATCACTATGTTTATATACACCATAATAATCCTATTTCTACTTCTGTTCCTAAACATAAAACTCTTTTGATATTTTTCTTTAACTCTTTTTAAAAGATTTTTATTTTAAATTTTGTAAAGTGTATTAATTATCTATTTATTAATTAATTTTTAATTATGTTACATATTTTTCTGCTATCGATAATAAATGCTACAGTAAAATTATAAATTAATTATTGATTTAAAGATATATTAGTAAAACAACTTAAATTATCAATAAATTTAATACAACATTCAACTTTTTTATTTATGTTATTTAGTCAATAGAGTTTATATATAACCAAAGAGGCAGTGATAATAAAAGAAAGAGAGGATTAGAGAATGATGAATATTTAATTACATAAGGTTTCCTTAATGGCCTACATATTGTTCATTATTTATAATCCATATAAAACACTATCACCAAATTTTTATTTTGTCAAGCAATGAGACAAAATAGCTAGCAAAACCAAACCCATTTTGTTTGATGATTGGATCTAGCTATCAGCTCTTGTCCTTTCTGTTTCTCAACAATATGTATAGGGTACCTTATACGTGTTAGCCGCAACAGCATTAATTTCAATTACTATTTTATTTATTTATATAATATATACACCTTGACCAGGATAAATTAATATCGTAATATTGGAAGAAAGAAATAGTTAAATAATTCTAGTGATTGTTTACTAAATAAGAATCATTTTGTTGCTTTCTAACTCAATATATTGCTCAGGTTAGAAATTTAACTTGGTGTAAAGAGTACGGCAATACTAGAATTAATTTGTAATTTGGTGATAGATTTAGAGATTAAAAAATAATTGGTTATGGGTAGAGATTGATTTAGAGACTAAATTACTTGTAAAAATTTAAAAAGTTGGTCATTAAATCAATCACAAATACATTTCAGTGATTCATTTAGCAACGGATTTATTTACGATCATAAAATTAATATCTAGTATGTTTGG
>JBBPBT010000151.1:7155356-7168933 GCA_037974875.1 Cicer bijugum | reverse complement strand
TAAAACTGTGCATGTTTTTTTTTAGTATTTTTTTTTTTTATTATTGCGGAAAATTCTATAGTTTTAAGGTGGTTTTTTCTACCGAATTGGTTGATTTGCTTGGATCTGTTGCGCTCAAGGCTTGAACCTCTTTTCTGAGCAAAATGCTTTAGCAGATCTATTTAAAGCAGTTTTTTTTTTTTGGATCTGTTTCGTTTTAATGTATTCAGTATATAACTTAAGAGCTGTGATACACTATGGAGGGTATTTATCTGTTTAGTTCTTGACGTGTTATTGTGAAACTGCCAAATTAGCTCGGAAAAGTGTCAATCTTAGAGCTAGTTTGAATTAAAAAAAGTCACAACCACTCGTAGAAAATAAAAAGTTGTCACAATCGTGTGATAATTATGAGTATTCTAACTACTAGCTTTTCTCACAAATACTGAATAATAGCTTCTCTCATTTAATTACTCCATAAAGTTTTGTCAACTTAAAAAGATTTCTTTATAAGTTAGAAACTCAATATTTTGTTTAAATTCTTATATAAGCTGGAAGCTAATCCAAACTGGAGTTTATCTTATTAACAACGGCTCAATGTCATCCCTGAAATTTGCACCATTTTATTCGTGTGTAAGTTCAATAAACTGGTCTTGATTGTAAACCCTGAAAATGATTATTTCTTGTGTGGGGATATCTCTAAATTCTGTTAACAATGGGTCTTTATTAGTTAACCTCCGACCCTAATATTTTCTTCTAGAGTGTTGGGTTACCCTGATGAGGTTTACCTTGTATCAAGTTATGGTTCTAAAAGTGAGATTGTATGTCTTTCGAGATGAAGGGATATATTGTGGGAGAAATATATGTGAATCTGTGATCTCTATTCTACACTGAATTTATGATTGCCTTTGCCAGTAGACTGTGATTTTTGATCGATGTGGAAAAATGTGAATATTGTGCCCCCTTTCTTTTCTATATTCTGCCTTGTTTAATTTATAATTAAGTTGACTCCTTGTATTTAATAAGTACATGGTTTTGGTTTTGGAGATTATTCCATATACTTCTGGAGAAAGTTGTGGGTTATTGATAGTGATCACTCTGCACATTTGATTGGAAATTTGGAACTGTAACTTTTTTCATTTGACATTTTAATTCTGGATACACTCATTTGTTAATATAGTCTCTTTCTCTTAATGACCTTTCTCTGTTTTTCCTCCCTCTCACAGGTTTAATGCATATGGAGTTGATGGGGGACCTGCAGCAAAAGCAATTAGACCAAAGTTTGATGCCTTTATACAGAAAGTAGATTCGCAAGTTGGCTTTCAACTTCCAGAAATCGATGTTAGTCTCTCATTCTCTTTCTCTCACTATCAATTATCTCAAGAAAACATGAATGAAATTTGAAACACAAGGAAAAGGAAAGTTCTTGGGTAGAAACAAGTGAACTAGAACAAGATGGTTATATTAGCATGACATCGAACATGGACTTTAAGAATGCTTTTGAATTTAGCAATGATCATGTATTTTTCTGTTATCAAGTATAGAGCTGGCTGAAGTCTGATTAATTGTAGATGAAGGAGTGAAGTGATAAGGAGAGAGAGGGTTCAATTACCATTCCCAACATAATTCTAACTATACCATCATTGTTCATTGAAAAAAGACTATGACGTAGCCTGGACAAAGTATTAACCCATACTCTAAAAAAAATTATTCACTTGTACATGCTTTATTTTGGCCATGAGACTTATATTTAATTTGCATGACTGTTTGCCCGTACTTAATTATGGGTTCTCAGCATGCAGTATGATAGGGTTAGTGTTAGATATGAAATGTAAAAATTTAACAGGAATTTTAAGAAAATCTTACGACTTTGGAAAAATGAAATGGGTGGAGGCTAGGGAAGTTATGAAACATCACAATGTAAAATAATTGAATTTTCTTTCATCATTTTATCTGTTATGCATATAGTGCATCCTTTTATCGACATGTACCTGATTTCGATTAGGTACTCCTTTTTGCATGCATATTACTTTGCTTTGTGCCTAGAATGTTTGTTTAATATAATTTATCATGTCTTGAGCAGACGAAATTTTTAGTTGCCGGAGCTATTGCTCTCAAGGGCATTGGAGGAATTCTGTTCATATTGGGCAGTTCGTTCGGAGCTGTACTTTTGGTTTGTAGTTTAATTTCTCTCCATGCAATTGAATTCATTTTCATCTCTAATGCTCCGATTAATATGGCTCTTTTCACCTTGTAGCTTTTGCACCAGCTGATTACCACTCCAATATTGTTCGATTTCTATAATTATGATAGTGAGGACAAAGAATATATTCAACTTTTCATCAAATTTACACAGGTCAATGCAGCAGGCTTACTATAGTATTTTCTTAAAATTATATTCATGTATTGCTGCTATTGTTTATTAAATGCTACAGTGTTACTCCTTGCAGAACATGGCTCTCTTTGGGGCTTTATTGTTTTTTATTGGGATGAAAAACTCCATTCCTAAAAGGCAACCCAGGAAGAAGGTTCCCAAAACCAAAACCTACTAGTAGCCGTAATTTGAAGAATACTCATTTTGCAAGAAGTTTCCCTGGTTGATCAGTATTCCTATTCCCAATTATCCAGGATCTGGCTTGATTGTTTGTCTGGCTCAGCACAATTCTCCCCACCGACGAGTTTTGTAGGTGTAGCATCAGTCTCCTATGGATTACACATAATTTATGTATGCATATGTATTGTTCTTTTGCTTAACATTAGTAACTATTTTTCAATTGCTAAACACCCAAAAGGGTTAAAACAACTGGAACCTGTTTGCTCAAACTTAAGAGTGCTATTTTCATTCTGTGATCTGTCTAGCAAACTTGATTTTAAAGGTCCTGAAAGGGTGGCCGTTGATGTTTTTACTACATTAGATTTCTCTATACATTTGTGTTCTCCAATTTGATCTCTTTGGTCTTCTAGTTGGATTAGTAATAATCTTATGCGAGTTTTTCACCTGACGTGAAAGATAAACATTAAGGTGGTAAATAGGGCACCACATATTTTGATACGGCAATTAATCTTGTTTAGAGTCTGTCTAATATATTTATTGATTCACATATGGGATATATTTCCGCTCGGATTGTGTCTAGAGACCATAATTGGCGGATTTCAAGGTGAGGTTTGATAGTACAGTATGTCTCTATTATTTATGGCTATTGATCGATGAAATGATGAGTTACATGTGTGTCCTGTTCTCCATTGACGTGTCAAATTCAAGATTAGGACTTCCAAAAAAACTTTTGGCTTTAACCGTTTGTATGTATAGCGGTCAATATATACGGATGCTGTGTACGTAGCCACTCCTTTTTTTTCTTTCTAAATGTATACCGACACTCTTTGTTGCTGTGCAAGTACTGTTTTTGCACTAAATGCAAATTTTTAAGGGAATGCTCTGAAAGGATTGTCGTTACCTAATACTACATAGTACAAATTATATATCACTAATAAAGTAGAAAAATACTCGGTCAAAAAAAAGTTGAAAATATTTTTCCAATTATGCAAAATTTCATCATTTGAAGATTGATCATGTTACTCCAAAAATAACTTAGTTGTTTTTATTAATAATTTCATTATAAGTGTTGCGTTTCATTGATCAAGTCATAACATTAGAAGTTATTATTGAATAGTTTCATTTTACATATTTTCTTAAATTTTCAAAATTGTTCGCTTGCTTAGTCATTAATATAATAAGACAATATTCAATGGTTGAATGAGTAAATTCAATATCTACAAATGAATTGCTAAATCAAGTAAGTTTGCTCAAAGTTACTCTTAAAAGTAACGTAATCTATTCTCTAATAATTTTGAAGTTTCAAAAATTGGTAGTGATTTGAAAATAACTTTTTGAATTTATAGAAATTAAATTTCATTTCACATTAATAATACCCACAAGATCTACATGTTCCATCATCCATGAGCATCAGCAACCTTTGTTACGTGAGTCTACCAATCAAGTTTATGAGTCGAATTTCACATAAAAAGAACGAGTTTGCTTAAACGAATCGAATTTCTCATATAATGCAGAGTTTGCTTAAGCTTTGACAACCTTGCTAAGAAGCAATCAACGCATTGTACTGTAGCATTATTTTCAATGTCAAACCCAAACATACAATCAAATCAAATTCCAATCAGAACTTACGAAAAACAACAATCGGAGTATTAAACACTAAAAGTATAGGAGATTCTGAGCATTATCTCAGATGTCAAGAATGAGCTACGGTGACCAATGAATGTTCACGGATTTTCCAAGAATCAATCAGTTATTGTTGATGCATAGCGCTTGGATTGCAATATCTGAACAAGCGGCCACAAGATGTCCAAACTGTGTACATTTCTGTTGTTTTCACCCTGAGACGCAATATGATTACCATCAACAACAATCACTTGATATTACTATTTTGTATGTGTCAGCGTTGTGCTTGGTGTTTGTGTTTACATTTGTGCTTCATAGAATTCCCTTAATTTTATGTCAGTTCTCAAGTCCACAAATAAGAAAATAGTGTAATAAGTAAATTTGACTCTACAACAACCAAACCTTATTCCTATACATTCGGGTGGCTAGCTTTTGACTCTGAAGAAAATAAATCTTGTTTAGTAATATTATCTCACCTCAACAATAAAGCATATCCATATCTTCTCATCGCGCACTTTTGTTGCACCCTTCAAAATTTTAAGGCCCAAGCTTTTTATTGCTTTTGCTATTTCGAGAAAATGGCTGCACTCCTCACATAGCATCTACAACAACAAAAATCAAAATTAGAATAGAAAATGTATTAACATATTATGAGGAGTAATTTTTCTTTTTGTACTTGTGTGTTATAATTTTAACCAATCATTTTTATTTAATAAATAAAATTGTATTTTTCAAGTCATACTTATACATACCTCAATAAGCAAGTGTCCTTTCTTGCTAAGATTCTCCACTAATATTGAATGAACTTTTAGATCACCCCCTACCTCCACTGCCCAACTTGAACCCTGCTCACAACTAGAAGATCCAACAATGTCTGTTTCCATATGATGCAACTGCAAAATTGCAGTAGTGTTAATTAAAGAAGGGAGAAAATCAACATAGTTGCTGAATAAGGTCATTAGCATTCAAAAGTTTATATCCTTGATTCCTAATGACAACTATATAAATATCATCTTATGGTCAACATAAAGTGTCTTAAAGGAACATGTTTAAGAAAAATATTACCTTAAACTTACCTTTGATTTAGTATCAGAAAATTTAGTTAACTTGTCCGCATGCATAGTTATGCCTTGCAGAAATAGCATGTGCTTTATCGTACGCTCCAGTAGCGAATCAATACTGCACTGTTGAAGTTAACAAAAAAACGCTTAGCCACATGAACCACAACCACGACCGTAACTCAAAACGCAAAAACAGGTACGAAAAATCAAGATATACCTTTGCTCCACTTGGCACCAGCTCTCTCAGCTCTTTGATTCGATCCTGAATCAGTTGCCTGTCTCTTGGCCGAGGTCTGCAACTTTCCCCGGGCCTAGCCCTCTTCTTGCTGTTCTTAGATGGTTCAGAAGACCTTTCAAGTTGTTCACTACAAGCACTATGATACTTAGACGTAACACCTTTAGATGAAATCATGCCACTTATCCCTGATGAAGAACTCAAACAATGATATTTTTCCTCTCTGACAAGAGAAGGATGATCCATTGAATTTGAATAGCCTTCTAGATTTATAGTATGCACATTGTGAATTGAAGCTTCAGGCGTTTTTCCAGAACTCATTGCAGATTGCATTGATCTACAAAATGATAATTCACTATTATTAACATCATTATTACTGTGGCAAATATTGGCCACCATTGCTTCCAAAAGATGCTCTGGAGGGAATTCAGAAGTCAATTGAGTAGTGTTAATCTCGTCCGGCATATCCACAATTTTCATATCTTGGTTAACTTGTGCCAGGCAATCAAAATATTTACTCCCTTTTAAAGAAGCTGGTCCAAGCGCTTCATGGAGTTCATATCCAGCAGGAAACTTCAACAGCGTATAGGAGGCATCGGTGTCACATGGCTCAGTTCGAAACTCCAAATTTTTGGTATGTTTATGGGAGTTCTCATCTAAAGGTCTAGCAATATTCAACATCGCTTTTTGGTAGGTATCCACATAATGCAACTTATCACTTTCACAAACATCTGCATCAAGAAAAACTGAAGGAAAGCATGCAGAATCAACTTTGGCCTTCTCTGATTGGTGTATTAAATGATTAACACCGACATTATTTTTCGGTAAGTTGTTTGAAAATGAAGCGAGATTTTGTTCCGATTCACACTCCCTTCCGTTTAGAGGTTTTATAGCTCCAAATTTCTGATGCTCCACATTAATCATACCGGACATTGACTGAAGCAAAATGGAACTCATGTCACTACAGAGTTTGGGTCCTTCATGCTTGACTATATCATCTCCGATTTCCCAATAAGCAGAATGAGTTGTGTTGTTGTTCCTTGCAGAACATTGAAGGGGCATCAAAACATCCACTGCTTCATTCCTCATGGTTCTTGCTGTATTTTGTAAGCACGCAGGTGTAATATCTGAAGACAATCTTTCCTCCAAGACCTCCGACTGAAATAATATACAAAATATAAACCTCATGATAATGCTCAACACATCTTAGACATAGCTCTAATTGCTTCCTATGTTAGTGCATGTGCAACAATGGCAATGTGAATGTTACACAAATCTCTTACCTGAAACAAAGGGTTTTGTGTAACATTCACATCCCGTCACAACTGCACATTCATGCAGCATGCAGAGATAGGCATACAGAGGAGAGGTGCATAAAGAAGCTTACGTGAGACAAAGGGATCTTCAAACTACTTTGTATTTGGCTAGGAGTATGGTCTATTGAGTAACTTTGAGTAGTCAAAAAAAGATTTCTTATATGATTAACAACCTCTATATCTTCATTCACCTGCAGCAATGGGTGGCAGAAGCAATGCAAATTATCAAATGTTTGCATACAAAACGAACTTCTATGTAAGTTTTTATACAGGAAATATCCTACAATCCATCAAAATCATAGAACAGCCCATGACAAGAGAATAAAATTCAACTAATTATAACGAGGAGATTAAGAACATGACCTTAACGGATTTTCTAACTAAAGACTTGCATTTTAAAACTCATAAATGTATTTTAAAGAGAAGCATATAGGCACAATTCTCTAATCAAAACTAATTAGCTACTTTTATGATATCTATGATGACGATATTATCCATAAGTTCAGCATTAGCAAATGCAGTTATATTTGATTTCATGCCAAATTCTCTGGCTTTTGTAGCTAGTTTAGTAAATTAAAATTTAGTGTACTTGTAGCTGACATAATTACATTATTCCGAAGTTCTCAAATGACATAACTAGAAATGTGTTGATAACAGCATCACTCGTTTATCTTTCTGTTTCACTATATTACATGTACATGTTTATTTAGTACATATAATTAGGATTATAGAAGTATTTAACAAATAACTAAATCAACAGCTAGCTATCACAGGATAAAGATAGAAACATAATCAAAGCAAGTCATGAAATCTGAATGGTCATGATACGTTCATGCAAAAGAACACAGAAATTTAAAATCATATATAAAAGGTCTGTGATGAACAGCATCATGAAGAGATAATACAGCGCTCAAGCAAAGGAAGTGAACACAAAAAGTACTCATCTTACTTTTATTAGAGATCCGAGATGAATAACGCCTAGTGGGACTACAGGCAAAACAACAATTGTCTGCAAGGAAAAGTAAAAGCTTTGTCAATGAAAAACTTCAATATAGCCAAAGTATAGTGATGCAGACAGCAAAATTATTTACTATCAGAGAATCTTGAGGTTTCTCACATAAAGTACACTAAAATGCATGCAGCATTATACAATTTCAATAAAGTTTGATTACAACTAGTGAAAGAATAATGAGCCAAAGTCCTTTAATGGTTTGATAATATGCCTTATTAAATTCTATTATCACATGAACCATAGTTTTCCATATATACCATCAACATTAAACCGTCCATTATCCTTAGTATTACTATTGGTATTGTGGGACTATTCTAATTTGTCGGTAGACAAAGAAAGTTCATTCTTCCAATTCTAATAAATCAGTTATCTTACCCTAATTCCAGCAGAAAACTGAGATTGCCACCCATCAGCAAACTGAAAATCAAACCAATTAGAGAGCTGCAAATTTTCTAAGGCTGAGAGCCGATAATAGTTAATAACAAGAACTCTCACATCAATAGACAAGCCAGAACTTGTAACTTTATTATCTCCACAAATCCACCGATGTTTTCCAGAAACAGCTACCTGTCCAACAATACTGTAAAAAAGGTTCTTAGGACAAGACCTATATGTAAAAGAAAATCAAATCTTAAGTACAAAAATGTTACATTTTTTTAATCATACATACCCTTCACCTAATGAATATGCATGATGTGACATCTTTGCCACAGCTAATCCCAGAGCGTCGGGTGAAAATTTCCCACCTTCAATCTGTTCCAAGGTCTTCTGACAGTACTTATTTTCTGAAGAGTCAAAATAATCCAAACTGTCATAGTAAGCGTCCTCATATGTCAAGATCCTGCAAAACAAAGTACCACGTCCCGAGAATTTAAGTTAATGCATAGCTCCTTGTGCTAATTGCATTAGTAATTGGAAAAGAAAAATCACCAAAAAGTGCAAATCATATTATTAAAACAGTAATATGTTTACTTGCCAACTACACTTATACAAAATAAGGACAAGAACAACAAACTCTACCCTTGTCCAATTTACATGTAAATAACACAGCAATTTGAACATACTGAAAATACAGTTCAATAATTCATTACACAAGATGATACACTAGTTTTTCATAAACCAACATAGACAACAATCATGGAAAAATCTCCTCAAAATATTGAATTGTATGGATTCTAGACAAGCATGAAAAGTCATCAAACATGGAAGGAAAAAACACAAGGAAGAATATAAAGAAAAATTTTAGTCCTTTAAACTAAAAGTGGATTAAAAAAATATTACGTGATCTGAATAATATTAATAAAAACAGGAAGATGTATACACTTACACCAATTAAACCTACTAGACATGTTAAAAAGGCCAATTCAAATTTCAGACCAAAAAATGCAATCATACAAAACTATAACTTCACCTCATTTAGCATATTCTTATTTTTCCAACAACTAAATAAAAGATGCAACACATGTGATGCACAAAAAAAGGGTTAACAAAAGTTGTAGTAAGAAAACACATACATTGGAGCACAATGTTTGAGCTTCCAAAAGATAGCATAATTCCAATGAGTATTGAAACAAAGACTTCTGAGTAGTTGATTTAAGTTGTTACCCATCTTCTTCTTCCCTTTATAAAAAGTTAGAAACTTTGACACCTCAAAGGCACCCTCAACAAAAAGGGTTGTCAAATTAGTCCTCCAAAAACAAGAAAAACCCTCCAATCACCAAAAAACCAATCAATCACCTTACCCTAGCTACCTAACTTCCTCTGTAAGACCCTCTTCCAGCTTGTTTCCTCCTTAACCCGGCTCGCCGTTTTAATGGAGGTTCTCTTCCAACAGTTTGCAGTAGTAGCACACGATCCCCACCCATCACTCACACCACAAAATTCTCCACAATCCCACCAAAAAAAGCTTCAAACTTTGCTTCAAAAATCGTTAATAAAACAGAACTAAACTAACTATTACACTACTGGAAAAGCAAAATCACAAGCACATGACTTAACAAAACAACAAAATTTGCCAATAGCCATGAAAATAAAAGTGCATTTAAACAAACACCTTTGTTCTTGAAGGTAGGTTTAAAAAATTTAGCTTATATCTGATGACATGTCAAAGTGTTTAAGATTGTTTTGTTGTAGTGTTGAAATTTCTCTGAAATTGAGAAAGAATTTGCAAACAATGAAGAGTTGTGATGATTTAAGCTAGAATCAAAAGTTTTGCTTACCCTTTTTCACAATGAAAGAGAGAGAATAAGATTTCAGATATTGGCAAATGCTGAGAAGAAAGTGAAGAGACAAGAGTGACAAAATGTCAATGGTGGAAAAGAAGAGTGTGTGAATTGTTGTATACTGTTGTTAACTTTTTTTTTCCTTCCACATATAGTGGTTACCTTTGTTTTACTAGGGTGAATATGAACCATTGATTTGTGCAATTATGCACATTGGGGTACATTTGGAACAAGATTGTCAGCAGTTAGAAACTTTAGGTAATGACAATATTGATAGTTAATAAAATTAAGTTTAAACGGTTTATTTGTAGTTGAAGTCACACAATTAGTGCACCAAATCCAAATGTAAGACTAAGGATAGGATTATGTTAAAGAAGAGAAAAAACTTGACTTTGAAAAGTCATATGGGAAAAGTCCCAAAGATAACTCCATGGAGGATTAGAGCTAATTGGAGCTTTGTATTTAACATTAACAGCATCCATTAGAATCCAATTGGGTTATGAGTACACTTTATGGTGGTGACAATTGATGGCCAACAACATGATATCAAATTGAGGACATGCTTCCTTATCTTCCCCTCAACTTCTCAATCCTTTCTTTGAAATTCTAGTAAATGGAGTCCCCTTCTTTAGCTACTTTTCAACAATTGTCTTATTGCCTTATTGTAAAAAGAAAACAATCTTCTTATATTGCCCTAAAGTTATGACACACACATATATATAGCCATATCAAGTGAGATGATGTATTATAATGAAAAAAAAATGATGATTAAATATTAAATATACAAATATATATTGATGGTGGTGATTGAAAGTTATTTAAATATTGCATAATCACTTGTTAAATGTGAATTTTCTTAAATTTGTATTAATTTTATTTGTTAACATAAAGATAAAATATGTTTGAATTGAACACTAAAATTTATAGAACTAATGAAAATATTAAACAACTATTTTTATTATTTTTTAAAAATACATTAATTAAACATTGGTTCTCTTCAATAATTTGTTATCAATAAAATCAAAGCATTTAAAAAAAACACACAATATTTTCATAAAGGAAACATAACCTTATATTTCCATAGATTTTTGATTCGCATGTAGGGTACTCCAAAGGCAATATTTTCATCATGATATGGTATTCCTTTAATTACTTTCCCTTTTTGGTTTAACATGGTTGGAAGCCAAAATTATCCCAAATAGATATTGTAGGGGAGCTTTTTGGTGACACATAATCTAATTAAGTTGACTCCTCAACCTCTAAAGTAATGAGTAGTGTGTTTAATCTCATAATGTTTTACACTAGATCGTTTTCTTTCACTTAGTCAATATCGATAGGCATATGAAGATGCAACACCAGTAAGATATCATATTTCCAAATACATATGATAAATATATGAATATATATATATATATATATATATATATATATATATATAAGTGACACTAATGGCCACTACCTAATTAATAAAGAATTCTTTAAGATATTAGGATTTAGGGGAGGAGGGGTGTTTCCTATGTGGATTAATCTCATTAATACAACCCCCCACCCCCCAACAGGCGCAAGGAATCCAATGGAAAACCCTTTAGCCCATGACTATCTTTAAGCTTCCTTGAGTGTAAATTTTTCTTTGCCATCTTGAGAATAATTAGTATCTATAATGTTGATTTTCTTACTGTATTTTGGGAATATCAATCATAATTAGAAAAAAGATGTTGTCTATATTCAACATGTAATATGATAACTTGCTACAATGATAATATGGTCCAAAACTATGTTGTTACTTTTTTACTAAAGGCTAATTCAACTTTCGGGGTGAAAAAATGAAATTACTACTATATGTAGTATAGTAATTTAAATAGAAATTATTACAATATTAAATTTTTATTGGGATCTAGGGGTGTTGTCTATCCAACCTTGTAATATTGTTGCAAAAGTAATGTTAAATAAGGTTGTAATATTGTTGCAAAAATAAAGTCAAATATTACGTAATTTAAAAAAAATAAAATATAAGTAAAAATATTGATGTATTTAAAATGTAATTTAGATACATCGATTTTTCAATTACAAATTTTATTTATAATTTATTTCAAAGAATTACATAAACTTTATGCTAATAAGAAAATAATTCCTAACCACCATCGAGAAAGGTACAATTCCTTTAAAACTACAAGTGTATTTAACACGATAAAGTGCTTAATCAAATTGATTTTTTGAAGATAAGATGGGATAAATTAAATTTATCATTTAATAGAGATCTCACAACAAATATTATATGTATACTATATTGATATGGTTTTTATTTTTTTTAGTTTTGTTCTCTTACATATGCATTTACCCCTCTCATTTTTCTCCGGTGATATTAATATTTCACACCAGGCCAACAATTATTGAAAACTTGTCATAAAAAAATTGCTTGCTTTTGCAAATAAAGAAGAAGAATGCATTGCCCTCGTCCAAGTTAGATTCTGATTGGAAGAGTGAGGACAAGATATATATATATATATATATATATATATATATATATATTACTCTCCCTTCTCTTTTAAGTGTTACTTATTAAATTAATTTTATTTTTTATTTTCAAAGTTTAAAGTAATACTAACAATTATTTCTAACTATTTATTGTAAATAGAAAAATAATTTAACAAAAATAATAAATAATTAAAAATATTATGAAAATAGAATAAATAACTTCATAAAAAAATAAAATTTAACGATTTCTTTAATTATACTTATAATTTTAAAACTACAATTAAAAAAAGTGTAATCTATAAAATTTGTTCTGATCTTAAAAATAAATAATTTTAAGTTAATAAAAATTAATAGTAGATTTTACTTAAATTTTAAAATAAAATATATCAATTTCTATGATA
This sequence comes from Cicer bijugum, assembly GCA_037974875.1. Classification (NCBI taxonomy): domain Eukaryota; kingdom Viridiplantae; phylum Streptophyta; class Magnoliopsida; order Fabales; family Fabaceae; genus Cicer; species Cicer bijugum. The sequence goes on along the minus strand of JBBPBT010000151.1, from coordinate 7,156,058 downwards.
AAAAAATTGTTTATATTTAAATAAAAAATGATAGCCGTAAAGTCATTGGGATCATACCTCAATCGGTATTATTTCCTTAATTTTGGGTGCTGACCTTTCATCATCCTTGTGTAGGACAAAAAAGACATCAACATCGAACTCTGAATGACATTGTTAGTAGTAATTAGTTGTCTCTTTGTTGATTCAGTGGATCTGAACTGCTAATAATGAGATTCAGCTATTGTTTTGTCCTCAAACTATTCAACATTCTTTGTGTAAGCAATGATGTAAATAGGAAAATGTTCTCCACTACACAATTGTAAAGCACTAGCCGCTTGGATATGGAGTTTCACACAGCAATTATAATTTAAGGTGAGAGATAAAACACTTTACGAAATAGAAAAAATTATATAAAATTCGCAAAATATGGGGTTGATTTCTAAATTTGTGTTAAAAGTTATTTTCCATTGCAAATATAGCATTTAGGATGAATATATTCGTAGTCACTATGAAATTTTAGTCAATGATCTAATTACAAAAATATTATTTTTAATCTTATAAAATTATCAAATAAATAGTTTTAGTCATTGCTAAAAAAAACTTATTTAATCGTACTTTTAACATTTAAATTTTTAAATGATTTTTTTAGACATACTTAAAATATTATAAAAAATTTATTCATAAAATTAAATTTTTTAACTTGAAAATAATTAAATGTGAATT
>JBBPBT010000151.1:7137316-7154936 GCA_037974875.1 Cicer bijugum | reverse complement strand
ATTAAAAAATGTATTTTTACAGAGACTAGAAAGAAAATTTTGAAATTTTATAGAGATTAAAAATTTATTTAAACTAATAATAATAATTTAAAGTTTGAATTTTTCGAAATACATTTCAAAGAATTCAAACTTTAATTTTTTGAAAATATAATTGTATTTCAAAAAATTTAAAAACAACACAATAATTCTAAAACATAAACTTTGAATTTTTGGGAATACTTAGAGATGGTAGAACAGAATAATTTTATTTTTATTTTTTGTTTTAAAAAGAAAAAAGAAATAGTTTAAGTAAAATATGGAGTAGTTAGGTATATAATAAAAGGAGCATGTGTCATAGTTTAGAAAGAAAAAAAAATCAATTATTTTAAATTGATCTCTCATGGCCGAAAAAACAATTCAGCCCAAATACACAGAATATGTAACTGGATCGCAATTGGATTTCCTATTATTGTGCAATTTAACATAGAATGAAATATTACATCTTTACACTTTCGTAAAGAATATGATTTGTTTCTTGTAAAAAAAAAATGATTAGTCTCAAACATGTTTTTTTTGGGCATAGTCTCAAACATTTTTAAACTTGAGATCTTCGTAATGTTCAATATCATTTTTTTTACTAAAAAATCATATTTATTTCATCAAATTAATAGAAAAAAATAGTCATGTTCTTTTATTAATATCCAACGAGGTTTGAAAAAAAGGATCACATAGGATCCTAGTCTATTATAAAATATTTGTCCTTTATATATCATTTTGAATCAAAATTATTCGTTATATATTCTATATTAAAATTTATATACAAAAATTTTCTATTTTGTTTTATCTTCAGTAAATCGGATACGAGACTACATGAATGATTATTTATTTTATTTTTTATAGAAGGTCTCGTACTAGATGGTATAATTGAATAACAAAACATACTTAATGCATTTTCTTACATAAGTTTTAATCAAGTATATAATTGAGAGTTTTGATTGAAAATAATATATAATTGAAAAATATATGTCTATCGATCATACGGAGTAATAATATAAAGAAAATTTCCAAGTTAAGAGTGTATATTTAAAAAAAAATATTTAGCTAGTTAAACCAATTATTGGTTCTCAAGACAATCTCAACATGAAAATTTAGAAGTTACAAAAGAAAATATAAATCTTTACAGTGGATAGGACTGAAAATATAAATTTGGTTAGCATACCGAAGAAGCAATCATATATACTATTTGTGCTGCAAGAATAGGACTGAAACAAAATTATCATAGAAATTAATAGAAACATATATTATTACATACACGTGAAACATCTTAAACACAATATAATGTAAACAATATTCAAGTTTCAATTCTTTTGAAAAAAAAAAGGTAATATTCAAGTAGTATCAATTAACACCAACCCTGTGGCCACCTATTTTTAGGATCGAATCTAGGAAGCCATGTTATTTTTATCTTCTTTGAATTGGAGCCCAAAGTTGTTGTTCTCTTCTCTTTCTCCGAAAACATAAACTTAAATAAAACTAGATTTTTGACCCTTGCGATGCCACGGTTGAATGATCTCTTAACAATATGTTCATGCTTGTTTTGGTCATATGTTTCAACCGGAAAGATCTCATCACGTGTCCTTGTTGTGTTGAGTTTTGTATATTTCTGTTCAAGTGATTCCTCGGGTATGTTCCTTGCTAACAAAGGTGATGCACCTCCCCAATTATTTGTGCCCAAATATGGGTGTTGAGGTGTTCTAAATTCTAACAATTCTCTCCGACTTTGCTTCATCATGCTTTTAGCACCATTGCATCCTTCACCATTTTGTATTGGACCCCTTGCTATCTTCTTATATACAATACACTCCTTTACTTACTACAAGAAATAATACTACTATATTTTATTTTAGATTTATTTAAAATTTAATTGATGGATCATCTTGTCTTTTTTTCTTTGGCAAACTAATATAGAGAATAGTGACACGAAATAGTTAAAATGTATTTAAAGAATTGACATTTTTTATCAGATATTTTTTTTTATCATACGTACCAATTAGAGATAGCATTTCTTATTACATGTTTAAGGAACTTAAGTTTCTTTCACTGTGTTTTTTGGCAAAATGTCATATCATGTTGACATTGTGTAATTTTAATTTTATATAATATTCCTTTAAAAAAAATTATAGTAAACATCAATCATCATTAAATATTACAGTATTTAATAATAATTAAGCGGCTTGAGCATATATCCAAGTCATTTGTACTCTTGCACGACCTAGATCCAAATCCATATGCATACACATTGTTATATCCAAAATTCACAATATATATAGATTAAAGATTTATAAATCATATCTTTAAATTTAATTTAGAGTTTTGAGCAAATTATTTATTTTTTAATATTAAATTAGTCATTTATCTTTAAAAATATTTTATTATTTTAATATGTCATTTGATTTTTTTTAAACTATAATTCTTAGGTCACATTAATTACAAATTTGTGTATACGAACATTGAATGATATATTATAAAAAAATATTTTACCACTTAATATTATTATATTATTCATAAAAACGAGATCATAATCTTAGATGAAAATAAAAAAATAAAAATCATATCAATTTAAATAGGTTGGTTATTTTTAAGAATATTATTGATATTTTTAAACATAAAAAAATAATTTGACATAAAATTATACCTTGCTTGACAGAAAAAGGATTAAAAAAAGTGTTTGGAACATTTAATTATGTTAAAGAATGATTTATAAGTTGAGACGAAAGAAATAAGAGCGGGTTTGGGTCGACATTTAAACACAGAAAAATGTTGCAGTGAAGCGAAATAAGTAAAAGAATATAATTGATTGTTTATCACTTTGTTTTGGTTCATATTTTATGAGCATCATCGTAAAAATAAAGTTCTAGTCTTTCCTGGGCTTCAACGACACAAACAGAAATTAACATTTTTCAATTTGAGAAGAGAAATTAAGAGAGTGAAGATTCCATTTTTTATAACCACAATAACACGCCTTTTATGTGGTTGAGCAAAGTATGATGTTGGGAGGCTTGTTTGTGGCGTAGTTGTTTGTTAACTTGTTGTAGTGTGAGATTTGTTAAGCACAAGAGAAAGAAGATAGTTACAGAGAGAAAGATCCACTGAGGTAATCACTAATCCAATCATATAGTGAATGATTTAATTGAGCTTAAACTTTAAGTTATTATACATTTCGTCTAAATTTTGAATTAAACGTAATCATTTTTTTTTACAAAATTTTGTTTATATTGTAGTATGGAGGGAATATATATATAAAGATAGATAAAATTACATTAACGTAGTATTCAATAATATTTTACACGATAAATATTTTATAAATTAATTTAACTGTTCAATTCAAATATTATATTATATAAATCATTATTTATATAATTTTTTACTTAAATTTAAGATTATTTTGTATATTATGGAGATATAAATTAACTACTTTTATTTAAAATGTTAAATTTGAAATAAGTGATATATAGAATTATCTGATCGATTTTTTATCCAATCAAACATATTAGATTATGATTATTCTTAAAAAAAATTACTCTTTACCCCATATTTTACATGAATTATCTATTTTATTCTTTTTGTTTTTTTCAAATAAATAATTTCCTTTTTACTGTGTTTTAAAAAATTTAAATATAAAAAAACTTGAAAAAAAGAAATTGATACACAATTTGTAGGTATTAGATTTAAAGTCTAAACTCAAAATTTTAAATTTATATATCGAAAAATATTTTAAATTTTTTTTCGATACACAAATAAATGTGTATTAATTGAAGTTAGGATTTACTTTTAACTTTAAAATTTTTAAATTTTTTATTACACACAAATGTATTTCAAAAACATTGAATTTTTTAAAAAGATATGTATTTTATAAAAAAATTATAAAATTTTCAAAACTCAAGTTCAATTTATTAAAATAGAAAAAAAGTATTTTTAAATAGAAAAAAAATATTTATATAAAATACTGGGAGATGTAAGCGTGGGCTACAAGCCTACATCGTACAATCTTATATTCTTATTCGGGTAACGCCACAAGTTTGATAATATCAAGAGTTAGGAGGGAACGTAGATTAACACAAAACTTTTTCCGACGTTGACAGCTTCTTTGCGACAAAACAGTGAGTAATTCAATATTTTATCCGGTATATAATAATTAACCTATTTATATAAAAATTATTTTAAAATAATTCAGGTCTATTTTTAATGTACTGTTCCTTATTATCTTTTTTTTGTTGTCTTATTCCTATTATACCTTTTAAATAATTAACAATGTTAATTTGGTAAAAATAGTATTTTATTTTATTTATTTTTGTATAATTTTTTTAATATATGTTGTTATTTATTTTTCCAATTGATCGTGGCAAATAACGTTAGTCACGCTAACTATTTCTATGGCGTAGTTGGGGTCGCAATTTATTAGCCACAGTTAAAGTTCATATTAGCCATGCCTAAAAAAGTTGTGGTAACATATTTTTTAGCCACAGTTAATTTACAGTTAGCCACGACTAAAATCGTATTAAATGATAAAATAAATAAATATTTTGTTTTTGCATTTGCTACGGGCTAACCGTGGCTAAATGTTTTTTTTTTTTTTTAATATTTGTTCCTATTTTTGTCATACCTTTCTAATAATAGAGTCAAATCAAACATTGTAATATCAGGAAGACATCATTAACAAATATAGCAACAATAACTTATTAACATTCTAAAACCATCGTTAATATAAAAGTATAAAATAGTTTATACCAACAAAAATAACTAATTAACATTCTAAAACTTTGATCAAAGTAATCAAACATTCTAAAATCTTATACATAAATCAATAAAAACATTAAAAAAATTTGATGACATCACAATAGTCTAGAGCAAAACCAAAACAATTCAATAAACATCCATTCCTTCCATTTGCAATCCGAATAGCAGCATATTTCTTCTATTTGTAGTCCAAAAATCAAGATGAACTTTACTCGTTAATTATGAAAATCAGAACCTGTCAATTCAAAGTATAATGTAAATATTTTGTTTACTAACTAATACTAATGAATGAGTATCATTTTAATAATATCAATCACTATGTCAACAAATAGAACATGATATTTGCTAGTGACTTAAAGTATAGATTAAGTGCAAAAACTCTTATTAACTTCAATTTCTACGTATTAATTTCTAGCTGTTTTTTCGTTAGTTGTAACTGTCTTTCTATTATACTCAAATGTAATTGATTTGTATATATAATGCTTAGTTAGTTCTGATGTAGGAGAGTTGAAAAAAATAGAACTGGGCAAGAGTAATGCAAGAGAGAAAAAAGCTTGTAAGCAATTTCTATTATTTTCTATTTACAAGAACATTTCATGATTCAATTCATTTGTTGGATGAGTAATTGATCAAGCAAAACAACAACATATATAAAAAGATTAAATACTTTAAATAATTATTTTCCAATAGAGGAAATATATTTTTTAGGAACTTACTACTAATTTAATAGTTGAACCATGTAAACGTCCATTTAATTAAATTAGATTAAGAAACAATATCAATGTAAACTAGACAATCCACAATAGAGCTTTCTTTATTTGTATGTTTAATTAGGTTCCACATAAACATAGTTTTCTATAATAACAGTTTGTTTGTTTTTTTGCCTTTGTTAAATTAATTCTTCTTATATACGTTATAGCTTTTACGGTAGCTTTTGGAGAATTGAGAGACTGTTTACACAATGTTTAGCATCCATGGGAGTTTATGTATATAGAGTAGTTATTTATTTATGTAAAAAATAAGGGAAAGTCATAGAGTTTGGTTTCTAAAATGAAAGTTGAGAATACAAAAGAGAGAAGAGAATGGGAAATTAATAAATCAATTTAGCTCACTACATATTTACATTATACCCTGTTCTGTGGAGCAAAGTAATGCAGGTTTTGATCCCATTCCCCTGCCATAACAAAGTGGAAAGAAAGATCTTCTACCCCTACTACTATCACATTCCTCATTTTGACCACTATGATTATGTTGAATAATGTCTTGAACATCCAAGTAAACTTGTCTATCATTTGCAGAATCTAATGAGAATGATCTTCTAATTGTCTCAACACAAAACTCATCATCTTTCCTTCTAACATCAATACACTCATCATCCATTATAGAACAAACACGCTTCCACTTTTTCTGTTTCAAACTCACATTCTTCTTCTCTTCTATCTTTGTAGTACAGTCATTTCTACTCTCTTGCTGAATCTGAGGCACTGCTGTTCCACCATGTTCTCCTTCTCCCCACAATTCAATCACAACAAAATCTTCATCACTACCCATGTTAGAAAATAACTGAGAATCCTGTGGGGAAGAACTTGGTGCTATGATATGTTCCATTGGAACTTGTGTGTTACCTGAAATGCTTGTTCTACAAAGAGGACAATTGGAATTTGTTTGAAGCCAAATGTTAATACAATCTAAATGAAAGTAGTGGCTGCAATTTGGAAGCACTTTTAGCATATCTTGTTCTTGAAAAGAACTCAAACAAACCACACACCCCTTTACACTTTGATGATCATATTCATCACCTTCACCTTTTGTGAATTGAAAAGTTGGAATTTTTTGGATGATGGATTCGTCGACACCGCCACGGTTTCGAGTCGTTGGAGAGAATGCTATGAAAGGGTCTTCATCTTGTGATGGTGGAAGGATTGAAATCCATCTCAAAAGCTGAAATTTTAAGCAGCATTTGGTGACAAGAATGAAGTAGGTGATAAGTATGAAAACAACAAGAATGGCAAAAATGGGTAATGTATAGTTTGAAGAAAGTTGTGGTGGGTGATGATGAGTTTGGTTTTGTGCCATTTAATTTTGAAAGGTGTGAATGAGATTGAGAAGGTGTTTAATTCACTTTTATGAGTTTGATTGTTTGATAGCAATATGTGAAGGAAAGATGTTGTGTTGGAAAGAGAAAGATAGTGATGAAAGTGGAAAACCAATAAAATGAATGAATTTGTTTGGATTATGAGTTCTAAGTTGTAAGGAACAGGCACATGTGTTTGTCACAAAAGGAACTACACATAGAGTAGCACGAGGGGTCAGTGTTTGACTTTACAACCAAAGTTTTATCCTTTTGTTTTAAGAAAAAACAATCTTTGTAGTGTACTATCATTTTTTTGCATAATTTTTTTTTCATTCACACCCACTTTTTTTCTATACATGCTTATGCAAAAATGTGATTAATTTAAATCACATTCAAAATTATGATTAATTATATAATTGAATTGGTTATATTTTTTTTATTGTAACTTAAAATAACCATTAACTGTATTTTTATCTGAAATCTTAAGCGGATGTAATGCAATGTATAAATTGGTGTACTTGTATTATTAATGTTTTGGCATTTACTGGCTATGGTTTGAATTAATGCTGTCTTGGCCCTTGTCTCCACAATTCTTACTAGTGAACTCATAACTTATCAGTATATTGGATGGTCCTACTAGCTGAAACTATGGTGTCCCCTAGTGGCAGGGTCAACCAAGATGATCCCGACAAACATGGGTTGGTCCAATCCAAAGATATTGGATGGGTTTGGTTTGTATTTTTCTAAATCCAATACATATTTGATTTCGGTATCAGATTGAAAAAAAAATATGAAATATCAGCAAACTTGAATGTTGTGAGAAGTTCTAATTTTGTGATCTTATTCAAAATGATATTTTATAAAACTAGTTTTCTTTTATATATATATATATATATATATAAAAGAAATGGAAATAAAAACTACAATTTAAACAAACAACTCTAAGCATTTTCGAAAGGAGAACATGATGCAGCTGGGAAGGGCAAAGAATCCAAGTCTTAAACAATTTATCGAATCCGATTCAAGAATAATAGCCAAATAAGTAGTAATTCTCACATACGAGAATACAAACTCTATCATAAACTTAGATCAAGTATATAACATTGAAAGTACAAAATATAACGATGTTAATTAAAAGATAGAAAATATGACTATTAAAAAAAATGTTAAGCTGACTTTTTTGTCTAGAAAAAACTTGTATTGTACACTATGAAAGCATTTTTTGACCAATTGTACTACGAAACTTGAAATGACACAATTCGTGGAACTTAAAAAGTTTTAAAAATATATATATATATTTCAAAGATTTGATATGATACTAGCTTTTGGGTCATTATAATATAATATTATGTTTAAGGAGTTGTTGGAATTTGAGTTTCAAAAACTATTTAAAATTCACAATTTATGCCACCGAAGATATTACTGTGTTGAGTCGCGGACTAGGTCGCTCTCTTTAAGACGTTTCGCGGCACTGCCCAAATTGTGCAAGGCAGACTATCAACCACGAAGTCCCCAGGATAAAACAGCCCAGATCACTGTATCGGAGTTCTACTGCACTGTAGAAAACCGTTCTAGAATTACACCCTCAATATGGCGCTTAAAGCCACTCTTAATATGACGGTTAATGTCACTCTCAATATGACGATTAAAGTCATTCACAATATGGTACTACGACCACTCATAACTACAACATAACGACCGCTCTAAAAACCGAAGGGACTACGACATAACAGCCGCTCTAAAAACCGAAGGGACTGCATCATAATAACCACTCTAAAAACCGAAAGGGACTGCGGCATAAAAGGGACTACGGCATAATTACCGCTCTAAACCGAAAGGACTACGACATAATTACCGCTCTAAACCGAAAGGGACTACGGTATAATTACCGCTCTAAACCGAAAGGGACTACGGTATAATTACCACTCTAAACCGAAAGGGACAAAAAGAAAGGGGAGAAGTGGCTCGAAATTTGGCGAGCAAAATATAAGAGGGAGAAAAGAGAAAGTTGGGAAAAGCATCCAACTTTGGTGTGCTTTTCACAATAGTTTGATGCTCTTTATATAGTGATGGAAGTAAACTCACATTTCTTTTCTAAGCAATGTGGGACTTTAGTGTGTATAGATTTGAAATTACTCAAAATACTAGAGTTTTCCAATGTGGGATTTCAAAATTATTTCTTTCCAATGTGGGACTTCAACAATTTATTAAATTCACACTATAACATACTTTTTCCCAACAATCCCCCACTTGAATTTAAAAAAATGTTTCTAAAATAGCGTCAAACGCTTCTATAAGATCGTGCATAAACAAAGGTGTCTCTTGACTTGAACCTTTCATAATAAGTAAGATTCAGATTCAACAAGAGTGACTCGTAGTCTTGAACTCTATCTCTGACATCAAACCCACACACAACCTTTTCATAGGGTGTATTCTCAAAAGCCCGTGCATTAATGGCCCTGCACGTGTATCCTAGTATAGTGAACGCTCTAGGAATTCTGCCTCAAAATTCCATAGGAAGCGGCCCCACTTCCACATTCACATAGGTGAGTCTATCAAGAGTACTCCTATAGCTAGGTACTCCCTCCACGTAGAGTATAGATCTCATTAAGAGTTTCTATTACCTCATCCTATCATCGCTTTAGGAATCATGCTTCTCTAATTTACAATAGCATGTTCATCTCATATCACTTCACGACTTGTTATTACCCATTGAACCTAATTCTTGGGATCTCCAGTCTTTTAGGTCGGGTTACCATCATGAGTGACTCTATAGGCATTAGTCTCATCCTTTTGGATGTATTTATGACTTTCTCTGTAGCTAAATTCTTTCGTCAAAGAATTTGCTTAATTCTCATCAGTGCATACATGATCCACTATAACAACTCATTTAGTAAATAACTTTCTAACAATGTTGTACTTACGACAAATTTGTCGTCTCTTATCGTTGTAATAACGATTCTCAATCTTCGCAATAGCCGCGGTACTATCGCAGTGGATCAACACATTTGTCATAGATTTTTCCCATATAGGGATCTCTGCTAGCAAGCATCTCAACCAGCTTGCTTCTTCACTAGTAGTAGTAGTAGCTAGTACTATCATTTCAGACTCCATAATGGACTGAGCCAATATCGTCTGTTCTTCGATTTCCTAGATACAACACCACTCACTATATTAAAATATAGTCATCGATTGCTTTGGAGTCATCTAATAAGACATTCCAATCAACAACATTGTATCCTTCAAGGACTATAGGAAATCATTGATAATGTAATCCAAGACTCAAGGTCCTTTTCAGGTATCTCATGACTCTTTCGATAGCGTGTCAATGCTCCATACTAGGTCTACTAGTAAACCTGCACAATAATCCCACAACATAGGAAATGTCGGGTCTAGTACAATCAGTGGCATACCTGAGGCTGCCAATGATGCTCGCATATTTAGTTTGTCTAACACCTTCACCAGTGTTCTTGAAAAGTTTCACACTTGGATCGTATAGTGTGCAAGCAGGTTTACAGTCAAAGTAATTATATTTCTTTAGGATATTTTCAACATAGTGATATTGATCCAAAGAAATTCTCTTTTCTGACCTAGTAATCTTGATTCCCAGGATTACATTTGTTTCTCCGATGTCTTTCATATCAAAGTTGTTACACAACAATGATTTCAAAATGTTATAGCATAAAAGTTTGAATCAAAAATGAGTTTGTCGTCTACATAGAGACATATGATAGTGCAAATGCCATTTTCAAATTCGTAGTAAATACATTTGTCACTTTCTTTCACTTTAAACTCATTCAATTTAATCAAGTTATCAAACTTTTCATGTCATTTCTTAGGAACTTGTTTAAGACCATATAGAGATTTATCTAACTTACAGACCTTGTCTTCTTGTCCATGAATTACAAAACCTTTAGGTTGTTCCTTATAAATTTCTTCTTCTAGGTCACCATTTAAAAAAAATTGTTTTAACATCCATTTGATGTATCACCAGGTTATGAATACCCGCAAGTGATATAAGCACCCTAATGGATGTTAGTCTAGTGACTGGTAAAAAAGTGTCGAAGAAATCTATATTTTCTCTTTATCTAAAACCCTTGGCTACAAGGCATGCCTTGTACTTATCAATAGATCCATCGGGTTTTAGTTTCTTTTTCAAAATCCGTTTACAACCTATTAGTTTGTAACCAGGAGACAAGTCTACTAAATGTAAGGTCTTGTTAGACTCTAGAGAATCCATTTCATCGTTTATAGCTTCTTGTCATAGATCTGCATCCAATGATGACAAAACTTCTTTAAGATTTGTAGGATTCTCTTCTAAATTATAGACCATATATTCTGGTTCATAATCTTTAGCAACTTTGACTCTCTTACTTCTTTGAGTTTCTGTTTCACCTTGTTTGCTGCTTTCAGTGTTTCTTGTAACAGGAACGTAACTTGGTTCGCTGCCCCCACTATTTCTCCATTTTACAGGGAATTTATTTTAATAGAAGTCAACATCATTTGACTCATTGATCACTTTTGCATTTAGGTCATAAAACCTATACGTTTTGTTCTTTACCACATACCCAAATGAATTCTCATTCATAGGTTCTACTGGCGAGTTTAATTCGCTAGGGATAGGGGATTCTGACATAAGTCAGACCACCCAATGTTTGAAAATAAGACATGTTCGATTGTCTTTTCTTCACTATCTCATAAGGAGATGTTTTGTTTTTAGATTTAAGAACTCTATTCAAAACATAACAAAATAAGCAATATATTTTCTGCACACTAATGAGATGCAACAATATAATTAAGCATACTAGCAACAACTAGTTCAATAAGAGTTATATTTTCTTTCTTTTCAACTTTACCATTCACATGAATCAATTATGGTGCAGTTGTTCCACATATAAATCTAGACAATTTATAAAACTTATTTAAACAAACTAGAATCATACTTGGAACCTTTTAATCTTTCTACTAAATTGATTTTCAATTTTAGTTACAGAGATTCTTAACATGTCAAACGTATCATTTTTGTTTTTCATTTCGTGTTAACTTTCCCATCATGTTCACATATATCAAAGTGTAATAAATCTAAAGACTTAGATTCTCTAACTACAAGTTTATGTGAACTCTTTATTATTTTAGCTTGACTACAAAATTCACATTTTTCAAAATCATTTAACAATAACTTTGGAATTAAATCTAAGTTACTTAATTTTGAAATCAAATGGGTTCATATCACATAATATAACATGTCAAAAATTAAAATCACACAACATGTATGCAAAAAGATATATTTTATTGATTTCAACAATCAAACATAAAAAGACATATTAAATTTCAACACTTAATTTAAATATGTCACGAGTAACGTACCTTAATAGATGATCTCATAAGTTATCTTCTGAATTTTACAAAAGTGTATCTGTCTTCAGCCATCTGATACTTTGGGTAGCAGCTCACTATATACTCATTTAGAGCATCTCAAATATCTCTACCAGTATTGCTGAAACTGTAGTAGTTATACAGATCATCAGCAACTCCATTAAGAATATAATTCTTATAATTATTTTCCGATGGGTTAATTCTCCAGCTTTTTTATCCTTTGCTTTAAACTGAAACAGTTTATTGAAATCAGAGGCAACATAACCAAATCCAGTAATATCTTCGGTTGACATGACATAATAAAACGTCTTAAAATTGTTGGAATTTGAGTTTCAAAAACTATTTAAAATTCACAATTTATGCCACCGAAGATATTACTGTGTTGAGTCGCGGACTAGGTCGCTCTCTTTAAGACGTTTCGCGGCACTGCCCAAATTGTGCAAGACAGACTATCAACCACGAAGTCCCCAGGATAAAACAGCCCAGATCACTGTATCGGAGTTCTATTGCACTGTAGAAAACCGTTCTAGAATTACACCCTCAATATGGCGCTTAAAGTCACTCTTAATATGACGGTTAATGTCACTCTCAATATGACGATTAAAGTCATTCACAATATGGTACTACGACCACTCAATATGGTACTACGACCACTCATAACTACAGCATAACGACCGCTCTAAAAACCGAAGGGACTACGACATAACAGCCGCTCTAAAAACCGAACCGAAGGGACTGCAACATAATTACCGCTCTAAACCGAAAGGGACTACGGTATAATTACCACTCTAAACCGAAAGGGACAAAAAGAAAGGGGAGAAGTGGCTCAAAATTTGGCGAGCAGAATATAAGAGGGAGAAAAGAGAAAGTTGGGAAAAGCATCCAACTTTGGTGTGCTTTTCACAATAGTTTGATGCTCTTTATATAGTGATGGAAGTAAACTCACATTTATTTTCTAAGCAATGTGGGACTTTAGTATGTATAGATTTGAAATTACTCAAAATACTAGAGTTTTCCAATGTGGGATTTCAAAATTATTTCTTTCTAATGTGGGACTTAACAAGTTTCTTTCCACTTAAATTTACAAAATAAATTTATTTCCAATGTGGGACTTCAACAATTTATTAAATTCATACTATAACATACTTTTTTCCAACAGGAGTTGTTTACTTGGTTACGCTACCAGTTTGTCTCTTTTTTTCAACCTTTCCTTTTGTTTCCTTGTATTTTCGAGTTCCAACATTAGTTGGAAATTGTTCTTGTTCACTGAATTTCCATCCAAAAAAGAAACTAAAAAGCAATGAAAAAATTAGTCCCCCTTTAGCACCAACACCCCTATGATTGAGGACAAGGACCAGTGTCTGTTAGATTAGACTGAAATGCAGATCATGGTAATGGAAAGCAAAGCTAAAAACTAAAATGTAAGGAGGACAAAGTTTTGTTGTGATAAGTTCAAGTCAAGTGAAGCTAGCATGGTTTTAAATTTCTGTTGGTTACAAAATCAAGGTCCTTTTAATTGGAATAGCATTAGTCACATTTATGCGTATGTTTGGTCACGCGTCGGCCAATGGACTTTCGCATCCTGATGTGTTGGCGACGTGTGTTAAGTCAATGTTTCACTGTGACTAAATCAATGTCATAGATCTAATGAAAGTATATCGATCATTCGTAAAATTAATTTTTACTCAAAAGTAGCAAACATCTAAATTTGTACTTAATTCACATTGATAGAGGTAAAATCCACTTTGGAGGCAAAAATTTGTTATCAGAGTCAAATATAAGATATAGTAGCAGTGTGACATAAATCCAGTTGGGCAATCATGTAAAATTCTAGTTGCAACAATAGTAAAAGATGCAAGTAATTAACAATAAACACAATATTAGAGCATCACTGATTATTCATAAATAGAATGGTTTTATATGTTTGTGAAAAAACACTTCACTGATTATTCATAAATAGAACACAAGTATTGACATCACACTGCTATATTTTCATTTCATTATAAGTTTTTGTTTGACTTCATATATATATATATATATATATATATATAAAACTCTAGTATTTTAACTCTAGTATTTTGAGTAGTTTTAAATTTATATTTACTAAAGTCCCACATTACTTAGAAAACAAATGTGAGTTTGTTTTCATATAACTATATAATGAACTTCAAACTATTGTAAAAAATACACTAAAGTTGGATGTTTTTTTTAACTTTCTTATTTCTCCCTTTCGAGCCATTTATCTCCGCTTTACACAAATTGGGCATTGGGCAATGCTGCGACCTAATCCTCGACTCAACCCAGTAATATCTTTGGTGGTTATGAGAATATTCAAATTGACACCAATATCAAATATTTCAAAATAAAAAAACCACCAAGAGCTGTTTCAATCTAAAAACCATGACGTAAGACAAGATGGATATAGCTGTTGAAGTTCCATGTTTCACCTCACTACCTCAAGATATTATTAACCACGTGATGAATTTAATGTGACATTATAAAATACAATAGTATATTATAATGTATCTGTCCCCCCACCCTTCAGGTTATACATCATCTTACTATTAGTAGTACTTCACTAAACCGATCATTAGTTTAGACAGACAAGTGGCACTGGTTGGACAAATGGTTATTTTTCTATATCAAAGTTTCTCTTAGATAGTACAAATAATGAATAAATTAACATACACATAACCTCTTGATGCATGATCCTTCTGACCTCATAATCTATCTTGTTAAAACTATATACCAACTAGGTGACTTTCTTTATGAATAATAATCCAAACAGAAATTAATCTTTGTGTGGTGGCTTTCCAAATGTGAAAGTTTATACCATTGAGAGCTATGTGATACACATACATTGAACACTATAACCAATCTCAATCATGGAGGTATCTTTCA
Source organism: Cicer bijugum (assembly GCA_037974875.1). Lineage (NCBI taxonomy): Eukaryota > Viridiplantae > Streptophyta > Magnoliopsida > Fabales > Fabaceae > Cicer > Cicer bijugum. Next base: position 7,139,809 of record JBBPBT010000151.1, on the reverse strand, counting down.
GCACGTTTCATAATGTTACCAATGCATTGAACCTTGAAAATTTTCCACATAAGTACAATTTTTTGCAGCTCAGTATAAAAGGTTAAGTCTTGCTAATAAGTAATAACATTCTTGCACACACTATGGAAGAGGAAAAGGTGAAACAAGGTGAATTACCAAAGCAAATAAAGTACAGAGGAGTAAGGAGAAGGCCATGGGGGAAATGTGCCGCAGAGATTCGAGATTCAGCTCGACACGGAGCTCGAGTTTGGCTTGGTACATTCAACACTGCTGAGGAAGCTGCTAGAGCTTATGATCGTGCTGCTTTTGATATGAGAGGTTCTTCAGCTATTCTCAACTTTCCACATGAACATTTTCCATGCAATATGGCTTATAATCCTTCTAAGTCAAGTTCCTCTACTTCAATAACATCATCATCATCTTCAATAGTCAATAAATCTGAGCTTGGTAAACAACAAGTTTTGGAATTTGAGTATTTGGATGAGAAATTGTTAGAGGAACTCTTGGATTTTGAGAATACCATCGACCCGAATTGGTTCAAGTAGGAGTTATTTGACTTAATTATGTGTGATATTGTTCTACTTTTGATCCCAATTCTGTTATTTGTACTTAATACTATCAATATAGTACTCTATAATAAAGTTGTTTTGTTGTTGCACAATATTTATGAATTAATTACATATTTTTTGCTTTAATTTGAACTACAATGTTTGAATAATAATGTTGATTCACACATGTGAGGTGGAAAATAAGAGTCAAGTGGGAACGTGTGATGACTGATGAAAACTAGAACCTGTTTTTACCATAAAGAGCAAGACATGTTTGACATTGTTAATACTGTCAACTGTTACCTACGCATGTCAACCAGATATAAGACATCGTCATTATTCCTAGTCACTGTACCCGAATGATTAACCTAGTGGTTAGGGCTGGCAAGGCAAATGAGTATTAAGAAGGAGGTCTAAGGTTCTGCTACTAAAATTTCCTTCTTCACTCTAACAAATTAACAACTAACATTTACCAATAAAAGAAATTACTCCCAAGTAACCGAATAAATAAATACATGTCATGTCGCCTAATTATAAGGGGAAAAAAACTAAACCAAATAAACAAAGCATACTAATCATTAAAAAGTGTGCTTCCAAAGAAGTCCACACACAAGACACTAAAATCATATTTCATCATCATGTGCATAACTATACTTACAAATTAACTGGTCACAGAATGGAACAAAGTTGGACAAGGCCAAAAAATGGTATTAACACGCTTACACTTTGAATTCTCCAATCTGAAACAATAAGCCGTGCCTTTAGAATAGAAGTAGATGCAGTTTCCTTCACATCCATGATAATCTTTAGCCAACAATGAAAAGTTTGAGTCTTTACCCAAAACAAACAAAGCATCACCCAAATCCTTTATTACTAACCATTTCTTACCTCTTTCTTCATCCATCTTATAAACATCCACAAAAACATTATCGATGATGTAAACCTGTGTTATACCTTTCATGATCAATATACAAATACACCACATAGAGACTTCCATCATACTCAACCAAATTCTTCAATTTCTCTGGCATATGCTCCCTTTCATAACTACAATACAATTTTGGATAAAACTGAACAAACTTCAATGGCAGAGGATTGATCCAGAAAATTGCTCCCCCCCCCCCCACACCACCACTATCTACAAATCTCCAATTTGCACATATAAAATAACAACTTATTTCTATTTTATTTCTATTTTGGTAACAATTTTTTCCTAATTTTTACTTTATCTAATAAATAATAATAATAATAATTATTATTAAATTATATTAATAAAATCAAATAAAATATATTACATTAAAGAAAAAAATATATAGAAATTTAAAATAATATTGTCGTAAGAAGTTGTTAACAAAACAAAATTAAATTAATACAAAATAGGAGAAATTTGTTAAAATAATATAGATTTATGTTGCAAAAATAAACGGTTAAAATAATATAAATTTATGTTGCAAAATAAAAGAAAATTTTAATGATGTTCATCCTCCTGCAAAGGAGTTGCTAACAAGGCAGAATTAAGTTGCTACAAAATAGGATAAATGTGTTAAAATAGTATAGATTTATCTTAAAAAGTAAGGATGGGTTTTAATGATGTCCACCTAAAGGTTTTCTTGCAAATGAGTTGTTATCAAGATAATATTTTTTATTTTGGTATATTTACTCAACCGTATTAACTTAGATATATTTTTTTTAGATATATTTTATTTGATTATATTAATATAATTTTGTTTTTTAAAATGTTTTTACTTATTAAATAAATCATTATTACTTTGTAAAAAAAAAATTAAAACGTAATAGATTAAATTACTAGATAAATATATTGTGACTGTATCTCCCTCAATCACTCAATAACTCTTGAATACTATATGTTATAACATCTCTAAATTTATTTATTTATTTATTTTTGTAATAATTCGAATTAAGAACTCTTTAATATTGTATCCAA
>JBBPBT010000151.1:7102795-7121580 GCA_037974875.1 Cicer bijugum | reverse complement strand
TTTTTCTTAATTTTTAATTATTTTTCTGGTTATTGTTATTTTGTTTGGGGTCAAAATGTAAAATTTATTTTTAATATTTAATCATTGTAAACTAAAATTATATATCCAGTGAGACAGTTTAGAATAAGTATAAAAAATTAATACAAATGTTATTTTGTTTCTAAATTTCGCTAAGGATAAGAGATTAGGTGTTTATAAAAAAATTGAACATTGAAAGATTAAATGTTATTTTTAATGACATTTTAAGGATTATTTGAAGTATTTTTGTAGTTTAAGGACTCTAACGACCACTTAACAAATACAATTAATAGAGGGACCAACCTACCATATAGATAAATAATTTAGAGACATTTTAATTAGTTTTAATAGTTTATTTACTAAATTAATTAGAGAGTGTTAAATGTTAATATAGGGACTACTTCGGATGATTTACTTGACATCTCAACTACATTGAAATCCCAAGTCAGTCATCTATCATTTATTAATGTACAAAATATTATTAAAAATAAAATTGAATAGAAATATATAGAAATCTTGGGCGGACTATGTCAAAACTCAAATAAGCACTCATAAGGATACAAACTACTAACTTGTCGAAAACCACAATGAAGAAAAAAAAAAGTGTAGTGAATATCTATAAAATATAAGTAAAATCCATATTTAGGAAAACCGGTTTTGTTTCTATGGAAAACATTTAAAATATTAGAAGAAAAAATGTTGCACGAATGAGTATTAACAACATAAAGTCTCAAATTAGTAATTTTATTAGCACATTGATTTCTTTATCTAAAAATATAAAAGAAAATAAATCTCATAATTTTTTAATTAAACTATTTATTTTTAATAGAGCAACAAACAAGAATGTGATTCTTGAGTGTCTAATTTATGTTGAGAATCATATTCAATTTATAGAGAGCCACATCTATTCTTGTTGGTTATTTCAATAAAAACCATAATTAACATAAGCGCACTTGCAACACACTTGTGATTTACAAATCACAACGGAAGAAGTGAAGTTGTTTCGTTGTCCTTAAATTTACCTCCATAAGTAGCAAGACTAGGGCAATAAAAAGTTATTCCATCAATATGAGGTTTAATTTACTAACCTTTGAAAGAATGCCAAATCACTTCCTTGATTATAAAAGACTTAAAAGGATGAATTTTAATTGGAAGGACTTGAAATTTTGAAATTTAAAATAAATTAAATTGAAAATTGTGCTAAAAGTTTATTACCAACAATTTTGTCGATAACAATATAAAAAGAAAGACTTTTTCCATCGAAATAGACTTGATTCTTGTAATACTAATTAATATTTATAAATTATTTATTTCACATCCAAATTACAAAAAAGTTGTCAATTAAAATTAATTTATTTTTCATTAAAATACTTCAAATTTATCGTATTTCAAATAATCTAAACATTAAAGTTTATTTTGTTAAACTAAATACCTAGTAATTTTAGAACCTTCATCATATTGGTTTCTATGGACATACATTAAAATCACGATCCAATATTTTATTTTAGAAAAAGTATATGAAGTTAAAAAGTGACTTATCTCGTGTAGTTGTATTTGAGATTACGGTTTGTTATTCCTCGTCTAACATTTCCATATATACACATATCAACCCAAAACCTTAAGGCATTAAGTATATGGATCATTCTCCTTATATATCCAATACAACCTCCATTCCTGGTCAATGTGGGACTAACAACTCATAATTGAATATCCAACACAAACTTTGTTTAGTTTAAAACCATCACGAAATAAATTTCATAACGTCAAATTATTAGTCAATGCCAGAATTGCATCGTATTGGCTTAGAATTGTCAAATAGGATTTGATGTGAGTAAGAAAGACTCGACTATGTTATCTTCGGCTAGTTCTTTATTCACCTCAATTTATTGTACCTCATGTTACTCTAAATTCCATATGCAAACTCTGACAAGACCATTATTTTTAATTATTGGATAGTATTAAACAACCAATCAAAATATCTAGCCGCCCTAATTAACCTTGATTAATTGGTTTTAATTTGAGACACCAATTGATCATTTTTTTTTATAAGCATTATATATTAATGGGAGTATTATGGGTACTTCAATTCATTACAAAAGTAGTGTATAAGCGCTTTGAAGACAATCCAAATAGAAAACCAAAAAATTAATGTCTAAGTTGTCTAATATTGTATCCACTTCCCTCAGAGTCCCTTTAGGGTGTGTTTGGTTTAACGCAGGGGATGAGAAGATTTTAATAGAGGGGAAGGAAAGGGAGAGGAGAGAAAGAAAATGTAGATGTATTTGGTTTAAAGAATTTTTATGGTTTTGTATATATATGTTTCAAGAAAAAATGAGAGAATTTAAATGATTTTTTAGTTGTGTTAATCACTTCCCTTATCTTCTAAAACGAAGGTAAAACAAGATGAGTTTTAAGAGAAATTTTAACTCCTTCACTCCTCTCTAAAAATATAAACCAAACCTAAAAACATAAAAATATCTCTTCATCCCTCTATCTACCTCCAACAAAATACCTCCTTAAACAAAATGATATTCTTCATAATTAATCCATGAAGTGTTTTGCTTATTAACAAAAAAAAAAGACCAACCACCTAATTTAGGGATTAAGTCTTTGAAAGATGTACCATATGAGATTTTATCATTACTTTTCTTTGTGAAAGTGTTAAATACATATATTATAAAAATAATAGCAGATTTAAATATCTAAATTGATTTTAAGTTATATTCACCTCAAATTTCGAGCTATACACAATTCTAGTTTCAATAAATAATCAAATAAAGAAAATAGGTTAAAATTCCTAATTCGTTGTTTTTTTTTAAAACTTTTATGAATTAGAATATATAATATCACCAAATCATTGTAAGACAAATGTTACAGATCGATAAGACTTAAGACAAGGATGGGGGCCATAATATTAGAATACAATGAATCAACTCAGGAGAAAAAAAATTCATGTCATGATACAATTAATTTTTTTATCCAATTTAATCGTAATTGATAAATCAGGGTCAAATAGTCTCACATAAAAGCTCAACCATATTATCACATTGAAATACATATAATACTGTTCTACAATTCTGTATAAATATCCACATGATAAATATATCTAAACCTCTATATAAAATATATTGTTACAACAAGTTCATGATAATTATTTTTTTCTTAATTTTTTTAGACAATTTAATTTTGTTTTTGTTTCTTATACAACACATACTCATTCTATTATATGATTCATTTTTAAATTGAAGATATTTGGTATATTTATTGTTAAATCAATAAATTAATTATCATTTTTATGAATAAATTAATTATCATTTTTATGAATAAAAGAATTATTTATTAACTTAATATTTTTTTAAATTATTTCATACAAAAAATATCATTTCGTTGTTTATAAGTATTATATCAATATTTTACATTTTATCGTGAAAATGTTTATTAACTATTATTAACTATCATAGTTTTTTATTTAGAAATCAAATATATTAGTATATGTCGAATTGTGGAATTGATTTAAAAAATTCTCTCAAAATATATTATATATATATAAAGTTTGTATATTGACGACGATACTACGAATGCATGATTAGGTGGTTTTCTTTCAATTAACCACGAAATTTTAATATTAAAAATGAATGAGGATCAAATTATATATCAACGGTTGTAGTTTATTCGTGCAAAATAATTCCCATTTGGTTTTCGTAATTGTTGTATATATAATTAATGAGTGACAAAAGCTTCCTAACGGTATCTTCCTCTTGACTTTGAATTTCGAAAAGAAAGTCCAGACGATGAAATAGACCAATTAACTATCTTTATATTTATTTATTTAAATATTAGTAAGATGTTAAATCAGAAGTGTCAAGTTATAAAAGATACATGTATCTGCTTCGTTCGTCAGTAAAAAGCACGAGGCGTCGCGCGGGGCCTACTAAACGTTAAAGATATAACTAAAATTAATAATACCAAGCAAGTTGCTCCAAAGAAACATTATTACACAAGTTGATAATAATGTGTCTATCTATTATAAAGTATTAATTAATCATTCAAGGCTATTTATTGTCTTCGTTATCTTTATTTTTTTAGGTCATCATAACGGTATTCATCCACTATGATTTTTTCTTCAATTCTTTCACCAGAATAAAATATTGTTAACAATTATCTTTACATTTATTTAATTTAGTCGATCTAGGTAGTAACCTACGATTGTTTTTAATTTGTTATTCTTCATGTATATTACTAATAACAGTTATCAAGTGGTCTAAATGCAGTGTTATGTAAGGATTTCAATTCGTTTGATGATACATAAAAAACAAACAATTTTGTTTTGTACTAAATGCATTTTGGTAATATGACACGAGTTTAATATTTGTTATGCCTTATAGATGTAAAAAATTGTATATTATTACATTATAATTATTTATAAGAATAATTTTTAAGGTAATTATAATGAAAATCAAATGTTTATAATGATCAAATAGTTATTATTCACATTATGTTGACTATTTATACAATTAAATATAAATAGTAAAAAAATTGCATTGAAAATAATACAAAAAATAATAATTAAATAACAATTAAAAAAAGTGCATTATAAATTGAAATAGTGAATTTTTTTAGGACAATTTTTTTGATAAATGAGTAAATTATTGTGGGACCGTGAGTGAAGTAGTTAATTTTACTTAACTATTTAATGTGAAAATAAAAATTATTTATTAATTCACTCCTAATTATACAGGAAGTGTCCCAATATTAAAAAAGTTAAACGAAGAGTAGTTTTTAAATATTAACATTAAATTTAAATCTACTTTAATTTTTTTATATAATAAAAATAAAATTAATGTATTTGTGTTATATTATTGGGAGATGATTTAGTGGAAGTTATGTAATTCTTGGTAGAAATTAGATAAAGTTTTTCTGCTATGTTGTTAAGTTTGTACCTTGTTTTATTGTAAAATATTTGTACTTTCTTGATAAAGACAAATTATTTATAAAAAAATGTATTATTTTATTTTAAAATTATGTTCAGTTTTAAAAAAGAAAATCAAATAATTAATCAAAAGAGATTTTTTTTTTTTACTAAACCAAAAGAGACAATATTTGTAACACATTAGTACATTTATATATTATCATAATATTCCGGACAACATAAACTTGGCAGGATGCAGAGCATGATGCTCATGAAACGCAAATGCGAGTCTCCATGGATATTCATATCCATAGTCTTATATTTTTAATTAAGATGAAATTAACATTCTTATTTTTATTTTAGGAAGTCGAATTTAACATGAAATACCGAATGATTTAAAACTTGGTAGACATTTTGGATAAACACAACGCATTGGTATATTTTCTAGAAGAAAACAAAATTCAAAAATGGCTTACATAAAGTGTTCATTTAGTATGCCCTTGTTTGAGTTATTTTATCTGCAAGCTAAAGGACACGCTGGCGGCTGATGTGACACTTGTACAAGTCTAGAAGTTTTGACAGAGAAAGGTTATTCGAATTGGAATCGCATAAAAATACACTGCATTCAGCCCCATTCTTAATTCTCTCCCGTCAACACTACTAGTAATTACAACTTGATTGCTATAATTATTTTGAACAAACAACGCATGCAACATATAAATATCATTTATAGATATTAACAACAATGTTTTTTCGATAAATATATCGTTTCTAATGTTTTCTTAATTATTTTATGAATCTAATTAGTTAATTATATATATTAGATAGACAAATTTAATAAATCAATGATTATGTTCGTTCACTAAGGTATAGTCATTAATAATATGTATCAGAGACTTGTGTACAACCAAGACATAGCAAATGTGTTTTTCCAACAACAATAAAAACACAACATAAATGTGTTATTTCTATTTGATAAGGATATATTTTTTATTTTTATTAAAATAAGTCAGAGTTAATTTATATATACTAATAACAGAATTTAATTTAGGTTTTTGTTAGTCTTTGTTCTATTGATATATATGTAAGACTGAGAAAATTCAATTCACATCAAACTTCTCCTCTTAATTCAATATGGTATCAAACATTTTCTAGTCTTGATTATCTCATTGTTCTTTTTTTTTTTTCAACCGGCATCTACACACGTTCTTCACGATCCATGGGTTCGCTGCAACAATATAGTGCTCTCTTAGTTGCAACGCTCAATCAATTCTTTGGATCGACAATGCACACTCAGTTTGGAAAAATCTGGAAAATCGATTCTCTCAAGGTGACATTTTCAAAATTTCAGGCATCCAAGATGATCTCACAAGACTTCAGCAAGGTAATCTCGACATTACCAACTATTTCACCAAATTAACCTCTTTATGGGAACAAATCGATTCATTTCGACCCACTCGCGACTGCGTCTGTGCAATTCAATGTACTTGTGGGGTTGCTACTGATCTTAGAAAATTTAAGAATCAAGATCGGGTCGTAAAATTTCTCAAAGGTTTGAACGAACAATTTTCCAATGTTCGTTCCCAAATCATGCTTCTTGAGCCCCTCCCCTCTTTGGATAAAACATTTTCTTTAGTTCTTGGTCAAGAAGGACAACTTAATGTTTAAATATCCTCTGATTCTGCCCCTGAAAATCAAGTTATGGCCATGCCCGTTCAAAATAATCACTACAATGGAGGAGGAAGGGGCACCAATAATTCTAATAATCGAGGTAAAGGACGCAATAATTTTGGGTTTGGTCGTGGCTCATATCAGAATTCTAATCGAATTTGTATACATTGTGGTCGAACAAACCACACAGTGGAAACATGTTTTCTAAAACATGGTTATCCACCTGGATTTCAACAATGACATTCTCAAGCAGCCCTTAATAATGCAACTGCTTCAGATTCTCAAGATTCCTCTCCAGCTGATCAAGAGAGCACCGACGCATCTCTTACCAGTATTCAAGATCAGTATAATCAGATTCTTCAACTTCTCAAAAATAATCTTGTTGTTTCTTCATCTACAACACCAATTCATCCTTCAACTAATACTATTGCTGTTCAAAATCATCCTCTCAATTCAGTTTACTCTCCATTAGGTAAGCAAGTTGTCTATTGGGTAATGGATACAGGTGCTACTCATCACATAACTCATAATTTTGTTTATTTTTCTACTCATGCTATTGTTCAACCTATTACTATGAAATTACCTAATGGTCAAACTACTACTACTAACATATCTGGCTCTATACAAATATCTGAACATATTACTCTGCATGATGTATATTATCTTTCAGATTTTCATGTCAATTTGATCTCTGTAACAAAATTGGTTGACTCATTTGAATGTTATCTTAACTTTACTACTGACAAATGCTTCATTTTGCAGAATTACCCTAAGAAAGTGATTGATATAGCTGATAGACATGGAGATCTCTATGTCTTCCAAGCTCATGCCAACATATCTCTCCCTATATCTAGTAATTCTTGTAATAATACTTTTTCTGTTTTAGATTATGCCATTTTATGGCACTATAGATTAGGTCACATTTCTGATTATACACATAAATGTATTGCTTCACATTTTCCTTTCATTTCTTACAAGTTTAATAAAAAATTTCCTTGTGATACATGTCAGTTTTCTAAACAAAGAAAGTTACCTTATCCTATTAGAACTAGTGAATCCTCTATGATTTTTGATATTTTACACGCTAACATTTGGGGTCCTTATTCTATTTCCTCTATTTATGGTCATAAATATTTTCTTACTCTTGTGGATGACTATAGTTGATTTACTTGGATAATTTTGATGAAAATTAAAAGTGAAATTAGACATCACCTCATCAACTTTATTTCTTACATTGAAACACAATTTTCCACTAAATTAAAGTGTTTACGCACTGATAATGGGTTTGAATTCTCAATGAATGAGTTTTTCAAATCTAAAGGAATCTTACACCAAAGATCTTGTGTTGAGTGTCCTCAACAAAATGGAATTGTTGAATGGAAACATTAACACATCTTCAATGTGGCCAGATCTATCTCTTTTCAAGCTCACTTGCTTGAGAATTTTTGGCATTTTTCTATACAACATGCCATTCATTTAATAAACAGGTTACCTTCTCCTCTCATTAATAATAAAACTCCTTTTACTTTACTTCACAACACACCTCTTACTTTATTGCATCTCAAATGTTTTGGTTGTTTAGCTTATGCTTCCACTTTAAATGCTCATAGAATAAAATTTGAACCACGTGCTAGAAAAACTGTCTTTTTGGGTTATAGGGATGGTACTAAAGGATATTTCTTATATGATTTACATACTAATGAATTTTTTGTTTCTAGAAATGTTATCTTTTTTTAATAAGTTTATCCATTCTCTATTGCTCCAAATAATACTCCTACACTTATTATCTCTTAGCCACATTCTGATACTACAGACCTTGAACCTCTTGATTCTATTCATAATCACACCAATCCAACCCCTCATCATGAAGTTAACATTAATATTGACCACCCTGCTCAAACCATTGATCATGAACAACCTGTTCAAACAAGTACCATACCTTATCCCCTTAGACACTCAACTAGAATTACAACCAAGGCAGGCTATCTAAATGATTATCATTGTGAACTTCTTAGGAAGCCTACCCACAAACCAACTTTGTCTTTTAACTATTTGTTTCCTTTATGTTCTATTTTATCTTATGATAATTGTAATACATCTTATAAAAACTTTTGTTTAGTTGTTTCTTCTATAATTGAACCTAAGACTTATACTCAAGCATGTAAACAAGATTGTTGGACAACTGCTATGAATAATGAACTGCATACTCTTGATTCTACTCATACTTGGTCTATTGTCGATCTACCAAATGATAAGAATCCTATTGATTGTAAATGGGTTTACAAAGTTAAACACCGTGCCGATGGCTCGGTAGAAAGATATAAGGCCAGATTAGTGGCCAAGGGATACACCCAATTTGAAGGTGTGGATTTCTTTGACACATTTTCCCTTGTTGCCAAATTAACAACTGTAAGAACTCTCCTTGCCTTTGCTTCTATTAAAAATTGGTTTTTAGAACAACTTGATGTAACCAATGCCTTTTTACATTGTGACTTGCATGAGGAAATTTATATGACTATACTTCTGGGCTATAAAATTCCTCATGATAGTAATGGAACTACCAAGGTTTGCAAGCTTCATAAATCAATTTATGGCCTTAAACAAGCTAGCAAACAATGGTACTCCAAACTTTCTGACTCCTTACCTCTCTTGGTTATACTCACTCAACTGTTGATTTTTCTTTATTTACAAAACAATTTAATGATCATTTTACTGCATTGATTATATATGTTGATGACATAGTGCTCACAGGTAATAACTACGCTGAAATTCAGCAGGTAAAACTGCTTTTAACTGAAAAATTTGAAATCAAGGATCTAGGTTGTCTTAGATATTTCCTTGGCATTGAAATTGCTAGATCACCAAGTGGAATTGTTCTTAACCAATGCAAATATACATTAAAATTATTAGATGAAACTGGCCATCTAGCCACCAAACTATCTAATACTCCTTATGATTTTTCTCTAAAATTACATTGTACTGATTCTCATGAAGATATTACTCAATTTAGGAGACTCATTGGGAGACTTATTTTTCTTACTATAACTCGACCTGACATAGCGTTTGTTGTTCAGCAACTGAGTCAACATGTCTCTCAACCTCGACTTGTCCATTATCAGGCTGCAACTCGCATCCTACAATATTTAAAATATGTCCTGCAAAGGGCTTATTTTATTCTTCTTCCACTGATTTATGTTTTTCTAGTTTTGCAGATTCTAATTGGGCTACGTGTCCAAACACTAGGAAATCTGTCACAGGCTATGATGTCTTCTTAGGCTCATATTTGATCTCTTGGAAATCAAAGAAACAGTCCACTGTTTGAAGGTCCAGTTCTGAGGCTGAATATCGTGCCTTGGCCAGCCTAACTTGTGAAATACAGTGGTTGCACTACCTCTTCAAAGATCTGCACATTACTTTCAGCAAACCAATGTCCGTTTATTGTGACAACTAGTCATCAATTTACTTAGCTCACAACCCAATATTTCATGAAAGCACCAAACATATAGAAATCGATTGTCATATCGTTCGTGAGAAAATTGGTCTTGGCATCATCAAGTTATTCCCTATATCGTCTGCTGCTCAAATAGCAGACTTGTTAACAAAGTCTCTGCTGAAACCAGCTTTCCTACAACTATTGTCCAAGCTTGGTCTATTTGATGTGCATCGTCCAGCTTGAGGGGGAGTATTAAAATAAGTCAACCTTAGTTTATATATACTAATAACATAATTCAGTTTAAGTTTTTGTTAGTCTTTGTTCTATTGGTATATATGTAAGATTGAGGTCATTTTCCAAAGAGAAGAAAATTCAATTCACATCATACTTCTCCTCTTAATTCAACAATTTTTAATTGTAGAAGTTATCATTTTGTTAAAAAAAATATAATTTATTACTTGGTATACATTTAAATTATTTAACTATTAGGCTTAATTGCAATTTTGGTCATCCTATTTTAACTGAATCGCGAAAGTAGTCCCCCCATTTTGTTTCTCCTCAGTTTTGGTCCCCAAAATAGAATTTTGGTCCAAAACATCATGAAATTTTTTTTTTGCATTTATTTAAGTCACATCATGCCTCAATATCTCATTTAGAACAATTGTACCTAAAATATATGATCATAAATTGTGTAATACGACTTTAAAAAATGAAATTTCATCAAATTTTAGATCAAAATTCTGTTTGAGGGACCAAAATTGGGGAAAAACAAAATGGGGGACTACTTTTGCGATTCAGCTAAAATAGGGGGACCAAAACTGCAATTAAGTCTAACTATTAATATGAAGTATCCAGGTTTGAACATTCACTTAAATAATTTTTGCCAGTATTTTATTTAGATGACCAAATTCCGAGTTATCATTCTTATTTAATTCTTCCAATAACTAGGAGGTTAACATAAAACAACAATCAAAAATTAAATTATTTTATTCGAAATGTAATTATATGTTTTAACATCTTTATTTTATGGTGAAGTTTATTGTTTTTTTTTTTTTTTGTGATTATGCTATTTTAACATCTTTGATTTATGGTTACTAAATTTTGTCTACAACTTTTAGGTAATTAGTGATTTAGGGTACATAATATTAAAGAAAGATATACTTTAACTAAGCATGTAACTTGTTCTTGGGGCAAGCCCCCTCTTTCTTATAAGAAAAAACATGCAACTAGTTGTTCTCGTCGAATCGAGCATTGAACCTGCGTAAATTCAAATATGAGTTGGAATTTTTATTTTTTTTGACTAAAAGTTTCAGTTAGATATAGTTAAATAAAGAGACGTACGGGTCAACAATAAATTAAAGGCTATACTCAGATGGAACCAGAAAATATTGGCAAATGGAGTTTAAAATTTAATAAATGATAAACAGTAACTAGATTGAATTGAAACGGTGTTGTAAATAAATATAATAAATTAATGAGTTTTGACAATTTTCAAACTTTAAATTGAAAGTACAATTCCAAAATAAAGTTTTTATTTTTTATTCTTGAACATGTTATAAAATAAAAACACAATATTATTGTCTTAGTGTAACAGTTTAATTTTTTATCTTTTTTTGTCTCATAAAATTTTAAAACATTGATAAATTAGATCAATTTTTCATTTTAAAATTGGATAAAACTAATCAACTTATTATTTCTACAATAGCAATTTTCAATAAAAAAACAAAGAAACAATCAATTTGTTAATGTTTTAAAATATAAAGAATTTTTTTAATTTTTTTTTAAATAACCAAACTATTAAATGGAGCAATTAAATTTTGAGGTCTAGATCAAAAACTTAAATATCAACTATTAGATGGATTTTTATTTTATATAATAATGCATTTTGACGATTTAGATAAACATTTGTGACATTGAGTAAATGGAGCAACTCAAATTCGTAAGCACATTGCATATTGTCTTTAAGAACTAGGCTAGAAAGATAGGGAGGTCTATCCCCAATAGTTCAAGCAAATTGCAAATTGATTGTCCAAGATGGTTCGTGGAGTTTTTATTTTTTTCATGATTTACTTCACCTTTCTTTACACAAACACCTGCCAAATATAAATGAATAGTGGCATAACCTCGTGATACATTTTCCAGCTATTGTCTCTTGTAAGTCATATACATTACATCTCACAAATATTACTACGTTCTAAATTATATCATTTAAATACGATAGTTATGATCATTTAAAGATATGGTATCCATGAGAAAATCTTAATTGTTAGTACTTATTTCGATAAAGGGATAAAAATCAATTTTATGATGAAGTAGAAATGGAAGAAGTGAGAAAAAAAGTGACAAATTAGAAGAGAAGTAGAAAAAGACTCGGTCAAATAATAATTAACAAGGAAAAGTGGAACAATATGAAAAACTTAATTGACACATAAAAACAAAAACAAAAACATGTGTCATAAAATCTATACAAAGAAAGAGAAACACATCATTAAAAATAAATGTTAATTTTTTTTTTCTTCTGTTTATTATAAATACTATGTGATTTTTTTATATAGATATTTTTACAAATTCACAGTATATGCTAACTTTAAGTTTAACGGTTGGTACTTATCTCCTAACAGAAGTTTCAATACAATGTGATAGATTGTCACCAATAAATAGCTTAAAACAAATTTTTCACAATTACCAAATTCTGAAAATGAACAGAGTAGTATACTTTTGCTATGCAGCATATTACAAACACTAAGCAAAAATTAACTTTTTATATGGCACTTCGTTTTAGGTATGAGCGCAAATAATACAAGATAACACTTATATTAATAAACGTTACTAAATATTACACAAACAATAATATAGTTTAATGTTTATATTTAAATTATAAACGCTATAAAATATGTATACGAATAATATATTATAGCATTTATAAAATGAAAACTATTAAATATTACCCAGATAATATAACACAACACTTATATTAGATATTTTTTAATAAATGGTCCTTGTGTAATCCCATATGCCCCATTAGAAGTTGCCCACGTTACTCATGAGTTGACTCACGTGGCTTAATTAAACAAAGCAATTACCATTTTTATGATCATACCAAAGGAATATTCTACCGGTGATTTTGATTTAGGCGTTACATCGATTCTTTAATACAAGAAGATCATATAAAATTATAAATATTCAAAGACATCCTCTATGGCCTTACTTTTTAACCACAGTCAAATCATAGTACTCACAATACTATTATATTTTAATTAATTCAAAATAAATCATCCATCTCTCAATCTTTCTAAGTCTTTTTGTTTTCTTTCATTTCAAGGAGTATATAAATGAGCCAAGGCCACAATATCTTCAACACCCAAAATTAGTAGTTTCACCATAAAAGGCAGAACAAAAAAAAAATACACTAGTCCTATAAAGAATATTCCCAAGACATAAAGAGAATTAATTTGTTGAGTGCATCCAAAAATGGATTTTGATTCTCCTCTTTTCCAAAACCAAAACCAAAATTTTCTCTACTTCCCTGAAAATTCCTATGCTAGTAATTTCTCTTGGGAATTAGAAGATTTCATTTTCTTGAATGATGACATCAACAACAATACTTTTAGAAAGGAATCAATATCATTATCATTATCATTATCATCCAATGATGAATCCAACTCTTCAGGATCCATACTAAGCAATGAGTCACAAGAAGTATCATCCAATAAAACAACATATACACAAGTGAAAGAAACACAAACATTACCAACAACAAAGGAAATGACGAAAAGGGTGTTTAGAGGAGTAAGAAGAAGGCCTTGGGGAAAATTTGCAGCTGAAATAAGAGATTCAACAAGAAAAGGTGTTAGAGTATGGATTGGAACATTTGATACAGCTGAAGCAGCTGCTTTAGCTTATGATCAAGCAGCTTTTTCAACAAGAGGGTCATTGGCAGTGTTGAATTTTCCAGAGGAAGTTGTCAAAGAATCACTCAAAGAATTGGTTAGTAATTTTAAGCCTTTGGAAGAAGGTACTTCCCCTGTATTAGCACTCAAGAGAAAACACATCATGAGAAAAAAGTCAAATAAATTACATACTAAAAACAAAATCATCAAGAGGGATATTGATGAAATTCAGATTCATATTGAGAACAATACTACTAATTCACAAAATGTGTTAGTGTTTGAAGATTTGGGTGCTGAATATCTTGAGCAACTATTGAGCTTGACTTCTTAGCTTTCATTTTCTTTTTCTTTTTTGTTTAGTTTTCTAGCTAGCTTTTTGGAATTTTTCATCAACTTGGAATTTATTAATTCAACTTGGAATATTTCATCATTATCACCATCATTATCATCTCATTTCTTGATTTTTCTTTATACAGTTGTTCTGTAAAGGAAAAGAAAACTTTATAAAGTACATGTAATTATATATGTTTTGGGAAAATTAATAATGTATTGCACATGATAATTTTATTATCTGCATTATACCAAATTAATGTATTATATGTTAATGAATTTATATATAATATCCTATCAATTTATTAAAACATAATTTATTAAACACTATAAAAATAATGTAAAATCTTTAGTATACCGTAATCAATTTGTCTTATATGCATTGGACTCTTCAAAGACAAAAATAATATTTTTGTATATGAAATGATATTGTTTACTATATGAGGTATAAACTGTCCGCTGATATTATATATATTATATATACTATACTACCGGGTAAACATAAATGGAATATATGCATATGCCGCCAAAACATTCATATAATTTAATGTTAATTTACTTAGTCGCCAAATTATTTATGTTCACCCAAAAAGTGCAATTTTTTCTCCAAAATGCACTATGCCACAATTGCATGTCTATGCTACTTGACTTGACTTGACTTTGCTTCACTTGATTAGCCAGGGATTTTACCAAATACTATATAATTTATAAATTTAAATACTTAGCTGATCAACGAATCTGAATTATAAATTATATACTTCCTCTGTCTTATAATATTATATTTTCACACAAATTAAAGAAATTTAATATATATAAATAATATATTAAATTATTCTAATAAATTATTATTGTACTTATTATTATTATTATTCGTGTAAAGTAAAAGATTATAAATTGTAAGTAGGACATGTATATGACATTAATTTGATAGTACAATTGAATAAAAAATTAATTAAAATTACATTAAAAATTAAAGTAGACTTCATTTTTGAATAACTTTTTTTAAATGAATTACTTATTGTGTGGTGGAGAGAGAATAAATTTTCATTTATAAAATGCATACGATAATTGATTATTTAACTAATGACTTTTTGTATTAATTATTCATACTTTTTGTATTTTAATTTGTGATAACAAGAGACTAGAGAGGATATTACGCAGAGGTGAATCTATAAAATAAATACTTCCTCCGTATTACGATATCCGTAATATTTGGAAAAAAAAGATTACATCAAAATGATTTTTTTTTTCTTACAATGTTTTAATATAATTTTAATTATTTTTTCAACTGTATCATCCAATTAATATCATATATATTACTCTCAAGTTATTACTCTTTATTTTATATTTGTGAAAAAATAAAAAAACATCAATAATTAATAAAATCACTATTTTTTTTTCAGTTTGGGGAATAGTGTAGTACGCAATTAATACCTAAAAATAATTTAGAAGGGAGGGAATAGTGTAGTCGATAGTTAATAAGTAAAAGTCAACAACTACTACTACTTTGTCTATATTAGAATAATTAAAAAAATTGACAGTACTATTAAATTGCTTATCTTTCAAGAGAGGTGTTTTTATTGTAGTATTTATTATAAATTGTAGAAAAAATGTAAATTAATTGGAGATATATTGATTAAAAAAATAATTAACGTAGGCAAAATTTCAAAAAAGATCTTATATGCAGAAAAAAAAATATTTTTTTTACAAAAAGTCTTATATCAACGGAGATAGTACTTTTTAGATAATTTCACACCCACCTAAAAATGGTTTGTAGTGCTTATCCCAAAAAAACATTTGGTAGTGCATTAAATTTTTTATTTTGTTTATTGTTTTTCTAAATTTCCTTTCAATTAATGTTTTAATTAAACAATAACATCAATATATTATCAATTTGGAAATTACTCCATCTAGCGCACAATAATTACTACATTTTTCATGCTATGTTTTCTGTCAATAAATTTTTTTTAATAAAAGAAGTTCCTATGTTTTTTATTAAAAGAAGTATACTTGATTAACAAAATTAATTTAATTTATTGGAAATAACTGTTGAATCACGTTATTTGGTTTCTTCATTTTGCTGTTAGTCACTGCTGTCCACTAATGTCTGTATTAAATTGGCTGTAAATATTTAAATAAAAACTTAGTATGTAATTTTTTTTTTTTACAACACTCAGTTCGAAAAGATTTTTTGTAAAAAAAATTAAAAATATCTAAGGTGTTAATTAAACGCCAGGTTTTAAACCACTTCAATAAAAATAATAATTTTATTTAAATTTATATGACATGATTGTCAAGATTGTAGGTCACATTTTAAAGTGCGGGGATACCCTGTCCCGCATAGATGTAATACAAATAGATTTGTTTTTTCTGCACTGCTTCATCAATAAATCCAACCCGACATCTTAAAAAAAAATTATTGTAGACCCCTAGAACAATTATTTGTACTAATATTACTATTCAAGTTCTTAAACTTCCTGGAGTTGAGGCACTAAACAATATTACTAAAATAATTTTTAAATTTTATTCATGTTTTAATTAAGTACTAATGAAAAACCTCTAAAATTACTTAATTAATTTGTATCTATGAGTTTAACTTTTTCCACATGTGTTTATTTTATGATTTTCTGCATTAAAAATGTATACAAGTAAATACTTATTAATCACAAATATCAAATCAAACGAAACACGTATTCAATGTAAGGATGTTAAACATCCTTGTCATAAATTAATATTATTAATAATTATTAAATCATGTAGTGACAAAATATTGAAAGTTTGTTCAAAAATTTGAAATATTCACCAAATTCCTTTATTTTGGGTGACATTATAAAAGTGCTTTAAAATAAATAAATAAATAAAAGATCTTGAAATTAGATGTGTGGTTCACACTAGTCACGCATACGAAATTTATTATAATAGCATCTTACAACAGCTATTAAAAATGATTAACCACAACTAATCTATAAAAAGTTTGTTAACTCTTAATATATGTATTTTACATCACTTTTAATGAGGGAGCGATCTGTAAAGGATTTTTTAAATTTATTTGTATTAAAGAAAATCTTTAAACTAAGAAGATAGAAAGCTTACTTTTGTGCATGATAGGAATGGTTCACATTAAGGATAGAAACCAATTCTTTTATCTTCTTCACTCTCTTATATCATTTGGAGGTCTTGTATTGTTGTTCGGGCTTACTCTAATTCCTCTAAGGATCATTTCTTACCTCATGGATGTATTCTATAATTTTCTGATTGGTGCAACAGGTCATTGAATGATATTAAAAGTATACTATTCTTTAAAAATTATAACGTGTGGAAGTATCTATTATACATCTAAAAATATTATTATGTTGTTTATAAAAAATATTGTTCACATGACTACGTATTTTGTGATTTACAAGATAATTCTAATCTAGATAGTTATTTGAAAATGATTATAATTAATCTAATTGATTTGAATTACTTTAAAGTAACAAAATTAAAAGTTAATTAAGAAAGTTTATAATCATTAAACTATCACAATTCATAGTGAACAAAAGTGAAAAATATGATTTGATAAGATGTCATATTTCAATTAATTCTTTAATAATCCATTAATTCTATTTTATTTATTTATTTAGGTTTAATTGCAGTTTTGGTCCCCCTATTTTAGCTGAATCGTGTAAGTAGTCCCCACATTTTGTTTCTCCAAGTAGAATTTTGATCCAAAACTTCATGAAATTTCATTTTTTTTTACATTTATTTAAATCACACAATGCCTCAAGATCTCATTTTTAACCATTGTACCTAAAATATATGATCATAAATGGTGTAATACGGCTTTAAAAAAAATGAAATTTCATCAAATTTTGGACCAAAATTCTATTTGGAGACCAAAATTGGGGAGAAATAAAATGGGGGACAACTTTCACAATTCAGTTAAAATAGAGGGACCAAAACTGCAATTAAACCATTTATTTATTATTTTGAGAATATTAAATGAAACTAACAAAAAGATACATGCATCATTTTCTTTATTTTATTATTAAGTAACATATATTTAGACATACGATTTTAATTAAAATTATTGTTGGGCTACGCACGAATAGTTCTTCTTTATGTTATTTTTTATTGTGTTTTTTTTAAATGTAGTTTAGTGTTGCTTAGTAATGCGTTTTGCTTATTTTTACTGTGATTCCATTGGACAGGCCCATTTACTTTCTCACTCGTCTTTTTAAATGTTCTTAAATTTGGTTCGGATTGATTAGATTGATCCATATTTAAACATAATAAAGGTGAGATAAGAAATACCATTACTATGGATTTGTTGAGGATTATCAGATGGATTACACTTGGTCCAATATTTTTTTTTTACTCTGTTGTATTATTCTTGAATGATTCAATACGTTTGGAGGAAACTTTTCTTATCCTTTAAATCATTTCAGAAAAAAGCACAATTTTTATCTTTTGAATTTATACTTTCAAACAAATGTTGGATATGTATTTCTGACATCGTGTATAGTTTTTTTTTTTAAAAAAAAAAGCGGGAGGT
>JBBPBT010000151.1:7067684-7082514 GCA_037974875.1 Cicer bijugum | reverse complement strand
TGCATAATTGAATTATAAAAATATAAAAAAATAGATACATTTATATGATAATCTTTAATTATCAAATATGAATAAGTTTGAAATATCTTTTGAAATAGATATTGATTTCAGCAATAAACCTATAACGCATCATAATAAAAATATTTTTTAAAATACATTTGATGAATTCCTACACTATGTGAGTTTGTGATTGCAACAATCATAATAATGAGACGAAATAGAATAAAATTAGAAATTAAGGATTAAAATATATTTTTTTGTTTTTGTAAGAAAATAATATAATAAAATAAAAAATATATTTTTAAAAATAAAAAATATATTTTAAAAATTAAAAATAATAATAAAATGTGATAAATGAATATGAAATATTCCACAACACTTTTTTTTTAATTATTCATTAAAAAAATAACATTTTATTTAATTTTAGAGTAAAATTATATATAGAGATCTAAAATTGAATACAAATAAATAAAATAGAGGAATTATTTTTGTGATTTAGCTGAAATATCAAAATTACATTAAACATTTTTTTTTGTCTTTTACATTTTATCAATTTTATATTTTTTCATTCAATTTTTTTAACGAGGATGAGAAGAACTAAAAACACCGTGGAACGTTATGCGACTGCGTCCGCTCTGTTTCTACTTGAACCATATCCGGCGGTTGGAACTTGGAAGTGCAAGTTAAGTATTTAAAACATTGAAACTACCGAAGTATCCACCAACGTGTATACTTTAGATTGACTTCAATTTTTGAAAACAACACAACACTAACAGTATCAAAATGGAGAAGAACGAAGAAGTTCCCGTCTTCTGGTTCGAAACCTCTAACTCTGTTTGTCGTCGACACCACTTTCAATCCGACGGTCAGCTCTCCGTATGTCCTCTATTCTCCAATCTCTATTCAAACATTTTCTAAAATCAATATTTCTTTCGCAATGTTCTAAAGTTAACCCTAACAAGTGTTTTTCGTTTCTCTATAGGTAACTCTTGTTGATGATTCCAGACCGTTATATCAAAAGGTTGCTGGATCTTTCATGAACAAATTTTTCCCCTCCGGATATCCTTACAGGTTATTTGAAATTTTTTTCATTGTTGAATATATGATATATAGTTATGGCTTAGTTTATATAAGTTTGTTCAGTTTACTCAAATTTCTAGTGTTATCATTGTAGTGTGAATGAAGGTTATCTTAGATACACACAATTTCGAGCAGTGCAGCATGTTACTAGTGCTGCAATGTCAGTGCTATCAACTCAGGTATTCTTCTTATAACATTCGATTTTGAAAAATCTAAGTGAACCATGTTAATTCTTGATTAAATGGTTATTTTGGTTCTTAAATGTGTGAATTAATGTCATTATAGTCTCAGAATGAATCGAAAACACAAAAGAAATATTGAATATGTCTTGTATTAGTAATGTTGAGGACTAAACTAACTAACAAAAGCCAAGTTTGAAGACACATTCAAAGACTAAATTGGACATAAAATATGCATCCATTGGCTTTTTATAATCGGACTATAGTGCCATTGCTTCACAAGTTCAGGACCAAACAGTGTTGTCAATTGAAAATTGCGGAAAATAGCGATTCTTTCAAATTTCGCTATGCTATAGTGTAATAGCACTCCAATAGTGGCTATTTGACAAACACTTTGTTCTAAATACCATACCGCAGAGCAATAGTAATTTGTTCAATTTCCACTATGCTATTACGCTATAGCTGCTATTTTTACAACATTGGGACCAAAATGGTTGCCTATACCAATCGGCTTGATATATTTTTTTTGTTAGTTGGAAGAATGGATTCACATGAAATTATTGAGTATTAACTGATTGTCCTTGTGCAGTCACTATTAATTGCTGCAGGGTTGCGGCCCACTCCTGCACAAGCAACTGCTGTTAGCTGGGTAATTTGATACTAATTTGCAATTGACAATTTCTCATACTAATAATAGTAGTAGCATATGTTTAATGTATACCCCATCTGTGCGGCTCGCATCCAGATTTTAAAGGATGGGATGGAACATGTCGGGAAGCTAATATGTAGCAATTGGGGTGCAAGAATGGATTCTGAGCCTAAACGATGGAGGTTACTAGGTTTGCAACTTAGCTTGGGGCAAAAATATATTAGTTGTAATTTGTTTAGTTTACAAGTTGTCTGACTGTTAATAATTTTACATTTTCAGCTGATGTGCTCTATGATTTAGGCATGGGTTTGGAAGTGCTTTCTCCGTTATGCCCACATCTTTTTCTTGAAATGGCAGGCCTAGGAAATTTTGCAAAGGTTTATTATATTTTTATCGAATTCTCTTATAATTAATTTCCTGTTATGGCATCTGCTGCATTTTAAAGTTTGATTCAGTGGTAATTGATTATTAAAACCTATGTACTTCATGATTAAGAACTTTAGCAAGCATCTTATTCTAGATTTATAGTGAAGGTACAACTTTTATTCTTAGCTATTAACTTATCTTTATGTTATTATGGAGAGTTAACAGGGGATGGCTCTTGTTGCAGCTAGAGCAACACGATTGCCTATATATTCTTCATTTGCTAAAGAAGGAAATCTCAGCGACCTATTTGCTAAAGGGGAGGCTTTTTCAACTCTATGTAATGTTGTTGGACTTGGAATTGGAATTCGATTAGCTTCTACTATCTGCGCATCAATGCAGGGAAAGGTATGAACATTTTATTTGTTTGTTCTGGTTATAGTGTTAGATTTGATTTTCATTTTGTATGGTACAATGATATTGTTCTTGGTTGTGGACTTGCCGTTGTTACTAGAATTCTGAGAATTGAAATTGAATGAGTATACATTTTACAGAAACTTTTTAAAGCTGGTCACTGAAAAGTATCAAAGTAATATAGAGATTTATTGTATCCACCTGGACTTAAGTGATATTATGCCATTCAACAATAGTTATAATCCTAAGTTTAAGTTTAAAGGTAAATTGGTTGTGATTGCATCAAATTGAAATAATGATAAAAATAATTTGGAATAACTAAGAGATTAAAATGCCGGGATTAGATTTCATTAATTACCTTTATCAAATATTCTAATGATTAAGCATATATATTCCATGTTACACATCAATAACATCGTCACCACTAATCAAACATCATTAATTCCTTAATGAGATGAGAATTCAACCCTCTTTCTTACTCATTGATTCCTCAAATGTTTAACAACAACGGTAGCATTAATCACTGATGATTTTTGACTATTGAACCTAATTTTATTCCTAAAATTTAGATTCAAATAGTTGATTTGTCCTAAATCAAGATTCAAAGAATATTTTCCAATAAAACTTCAAATCAAAGATCAAGTTATAAAAACACGAAAAACAAAGATAAATCATTGAGATTGACGAGTAACTAGAACATATATATAGAAATCAAAAGAGATACATGAGAGTATGATTAATTACATCTAATTCCAACAAAGAGAGAGTTTAGTTACTCATGGTAGCCATGGAAATGAGATCAAGAGGGTAGAAAGTCTTCAATGATGTCGCAAGATGAGCTTCTCCAATTTTTCTTTTTATATCACAAGCAAGGAGGTGAATAAGTGACAAACTCGCTCAGCGGGTCCAAGATTTCTTCATGCTGAAGGAGTTTGAGTCTTTTGGAACCGCCTAAAATGGCTCAGTGAATCATGTGTGGCTTAGCCAATCTGTTCTGCTAAAATCCTTATACTTCTTTCTTGAATTCGCTTAGATAGGCCACGTTGGCTAAGCGAATTTTGGTCTGTTTGGGCATTCAAGCCTGTTTTTTTTCCACTCTATTCTTTTTCTACATGAACAAAACAAATAATTAGATGAACTTTTCACCACTTTCTCATAAAATAATCACAACTACACAACTATTATAAAAATTGAGGTTAAACTAACATATTCGTTACCGACGTAAGTCAATAAGTGCATTAAATCTACATCATTTTCAAGTAAAATTGACACTTATACGTACCAACTTACCCAGAAAAAAATGGAAAAGAACAAATTTAATTCTAGATAAAAATGGATAGTAACAAGGGAACAATTTTTCTGTGAAATTGGCCTTAGGAGATAATATTTAAGCGTCATGATTATATTTCAGGCTAGCACCAAGAAGTTGGGGCCAAGTCACTTTCTACACTGGATCTTAACGTGGCAAGTTTGTTTAACTCAGTTTATTAGTTCTTGGTCTCCTACAAAATTATTTGGTTAAAAATGACACTTTACCCTCTAATAGGTTAACTCTTTTTCAAATAACCCCCAACCCTTAATTGGTGTCATTTAAACCCTTCAACTTTGGTTTGACTTGAAAATGTTAACCGTAGCAATTTAACATTTTCTCCACTCAGGTAGGAGTTATTTTAAAGGGAGTAATGTCTAAAATAAACTGTAACTTTAAGGAAGTATGTCTAGAAAATGTTAAATCACACAAATGTGTAACTGTTTACTGTTGTTAAAGTTAATTGAAAAGTTAACGTTTTAAGTTAAACAAAAAGTTGTGGTAAGAATGAAGTGAATGAGATCTCTTCTGTTCGAATTATATGATATGTTATAGTGGACAGATTATAAATCAGATGTTGCTTACGAAGCACACAAATTTTTTTGCTTATGGATCACGTACAATGGCATATAAGTATTCTATATACTCCTTCGTCTCATTATAAGTGTCTCATTTGAGTTATAGTTAGTTATTAAGAAAATAGTTAGTTGCATTGATTTCATCAATTAAATTAGATTCATTTATTTAAAATTACTTATTAATGGTAGTTAGCGGTGTAGTTAGATGAGTAGAAATACAAACATTAAGGGTATTTTAGTGAAAAACAGTAATTAATGTTTCATCACTAATATAAAGAGCCATATAATTTGAGACAAATAAATATTGCAAATGAGCCATTTAGTATGAGACAAATAAAGTATTTTATTTGCAATGAGTTCATTACTCAAGAACTGAAATGTAACATTTCTTTTTTTTTTTTTGTTTTTACTTTACTTTTTAGAGATGTAATTAATCATGCAACATGTCTTAATAAACATTTCTTTTGATGATTCACAAGTTGTGTGAAGCCTTTTTTGTAAGTTGTTTGTGGGTCATCTCTCCTTTCAGTCATCACTCTTATATTATTTTAGTGTTTATCAGCAATCAGAACCATTACTCGAAATATGAAAGAAAGAAAATATTTTCTTACTCTTTACTGTCTAGAGTTATAATTAATCATGTTGTAGAACTCAATTGCTAAACATATGTTGTATCTATGATTTCAATTGACTGATTATGAAACATTTTATGGCAGTTGGTTGTAGTTCCTCTCCTTTCATTTATACATATATACTCTGTGTCTGAAGAGATGAGAGCAACTCCTATCAATACTTTGAATCCACAAAGAACAGCGATGATTGTGACTGATTTTCTCAAGGTCTGGTTTGAAATATTTTGTTCTAAATGATAACTCTCATGGTTTTTCCTTCCTTTTATTTGAAAATGTAAATTGGTGTTTGACTGTTAATTGAATTCCATACCAGGCAGGAATTGTATCAAGCCCTGCTGACCTAAGATATAGAGAAAACCTGCTTTTTTCTGTGAGGATCAAAGAAGATGTTGGAAATGTAAGAGTAGGGAAGGCTTTACACGAAGTTATTAAACCTTCCAAGCTTGTTGAATTAAAACAAGTGTTCCCTAAGGAGAAGTTTCTTTTAAGTCGCGGAGGTAAATGCATTGACATGGTATTGAAACAAGATGCTAGTGGTGAAGATGCATTGAGAGGGTGGCTAGTTGCTGCATTTGCTGAACAAATTAAGAGTTCCTCTCATGAGCTTAGTGCTAGTGTCCTACAAGAAGCCTACGGAAAAATGAATGGAGTCTTTCATGTATTTCTAAAAGAATTGCAGAATAAAGGGTGGCACACTGATCGCTTTCTGGATGGAACTGGGAGCCGCTTTGCATTCTAGTTAGTGTTGTGTAGCAAACCTTGAACAAATCATTTTTTTTTCTCTACAATTGACAACACTAATTGAATTGAGTACGATTTTACCCATTATTTGAAAAATTTTGATTTACTTCGAGTGGAGTTAATCCAGTGGTTCATATTACTTTATTAACTATGCATTTAATTATTTTTTTAAATCAATTAGATATGTACTGAAAAACAATTTGATTCATGAGTATGTATAGATTAACAATAACTCTTGTTCTACACAAATTCATATAAAATTTTCTATTTATGCTCCTGTGTTTTATTTGGAACAATATTATTATTATTTTTAATAGAAGGGAATCGACTTAGAAGAATTTAATTCCTCTAAAGTGAGAAGTTAATAAGGTGAAGAGAACAATTGATGATATTAACTATGCATTATCATATAATATGTTTGGAAGAAATACTAAGTGTAAACAAAATAATAGCTAACACAGTCCCTTATTTGAACTTCAACCCATCAATATTGAAAAATACGTGTTAAAGAGTATTGTCAATATTCTTCACACACAAAATCAACATAGAAAACTTAAAAGTAGTTGAAGTCATAAGAGAGATCTCATGTTTTCATAAGGGTTCAACCACTGAATTTCTCCCATGAAAAATATATTGAACATAACATTATCTAACTGATGTGCCAGACCTTGAATCTGAAAAAACAATGTTGAGCATGGGTGAAGAACACCCTTTCATCAGAAAATTAATTGTAGCCTCAAAATTTGATGCCACGGCCAATTTCTTGAAAATGAAACATCCTAGACATTTTAATCTAACTACTCCTACTAATACATTTTTGTTACCCTATTATGAAACATTGTGAGAAACCTAATTCATTTTAATCTAACTACTACTAATACATTTTTGTCACCCTATTAATGAAACATTGTGAGAAACCTAATTCATGTTACGATGTTTTAAGATTACATAGACATTCAATTTAGAGGGATGAAAAGTGGAGATAACTTTAGATATTGCACAAAGATATTGAAATATGAGGGTTGTCATGTTAGGAGCTCACTAGCAATAATGAGTCCAGGATCCTAATTCAAGTGGTGCAAAATATGAGAGTAATTTATTTTTTTTTTATTTTTTACGATAAAAGTACTTTTAGAGTTGAGTTTAAGATAAAAAAGTTTAGGATTATTGTGTAAAAATAGATACCGGTATAATTTTTCAAAGTTGAAGGTTTATAGATGTACAACTTCACTTAGATATGCTAGATCCGACTAAGTTAGCCATTTCCGTTAGTTTTTTTTTATTTATTTATTTTTAAATAAAAACAATTATTCTATTCTAGTTAATTAGTTTGACATTTACCCTACTTTAGTTATTCTTCTCATTTTTTATATTACCTTTATGTATCCTTGGTGTAATTTGATTCTCATTTATCAAGATGATTTTACATATCATAATATTCTACTTTACTAGATTATTCTCTCAACTTTAATCTAGACCTAAATTTTGTTCTCTACTTTGGGTTTGTCAATGAACTTTCGCGGTCTTGTCATTTATGAAAAGACGCCTTAATGATTTGAGGAGTGTGAGAGTTGTTTATAAATTATCTTTAGTATCGACTATCGAGCTATGTGAGACTTTTTAGTTTAGCTGGAACAAATTTTAAATCATTTTATTTGATTAATTTTCGTAGGTTCGACAAAACTCTATTTTGATGTATTAATACTTGTTAGATACAATAATTATTCCATTAATAGGAAAATAAATTGGGAATGTTGTTTTTTAATTTTAAAAAATATTTTTCAATCACTGAAGATATGAGTTGAGTTACGTACTACGTCACTCTCTTTAAGACATTTTGCATCAATGTTCAAAATTGTACAAGACATATTGTCAACCATGAAGTTCTCGTGATAAAATAACTTAATACACCATATCAGTTTTACTACTGCATAGATCGTAGAAAATTGCCCTCTAAATATGGCGTACAACTAAGTTACACTATCGGTTTTATTACTACATCTTAAAAAAACGCCTTCTAAATATGGTGTTTAATGTCATTCATAATATGATACAATGATCGCTCATAAATATTTTCAATAAAGGGACACAGAAAATTTGGGATGAAGTTGAAAAGTGAGAAGAGAGAAAACTCTGAATTTTTCAGAGTTTTGGTTTATTTTCTAAATTGACTAGGATTCTTTATTTATAGAGAAGTTATGCAATTGATTGAAGTAGAAAGCGCAATCTATTTGACCAAATATGCAAAACTGCTACATTCCCAATTTGATTAGATAAGCGAAATTTGGGCGCGAAAAGGGAGAAGTTGGACAACTTAGTTGTTGATTGTTGATTCAATAGAGGGCAAAGAAAACGTGGGAAATTAATGCGTCAAAAAATCTCAAATAAAAAAAAAACGCACATTCAAAAAATAAATATTAACTTTTATTTTTTTGAGTACTAACAAATAATACACTACTTAGTTTAAGCCCAACCGCACCGACCAACATTAGTGTGCGTGTGGTGGTCACTTTTGAGAGTGTTTTCTTTTCTTGTAAGTGTACACTTTATAAGTACTACTAATATGTAATATTCGTTTTCCATATAAAATTTGTACATTTTTTTCGATTGAACACTAACTCTAAATTTCTAAGGTGGTTTTCAAGTGGGAATGAGTTAAAACCCAAAAATAATGAAGTACTAACATAGTAGTGTTGAAGGGTTCGTCATCTTTGTATGCCTGAAGTCTTACATGAAACTAATACCTTTGACTTGTCTTGTTACTTCGCCAACACACTCACAATATTGTCCCAGTTACTATTACTACCACTGAAGGATGTTACTAATTCACGCATTCATGATTAATCTACAATTTAGTTTATGTTCAGTCCAAAAGAAAAAATATTTTTGTATGTAAAAGAACCAATATAATACTACTACTATAGAATAATAAAATGCAACCGACTTTGTATCCAAAATAAAAAAGTGTTACCGACTTAGATCATCACGTATATAGGACAAGCTAGCCTCATTCTTTGACGTCCTCTTAGATTTGTCTCATAAAAAACGAAAAAGATCATAAGCCACGGTTTAATTTTTTTCTTTCAATAACTTATATATTTACATTACGTTAGAATTGTCAAAATAAAATAGGTGAATCTTAACTCACAACATACTTTATGGATCTTAGATCAAAATTTGTTGTTGCGTGTGTGTTTTTAATGTTTAGTGTTGGATTAAAAAGGGAAATTGCCAAACTAAAAAAGTGATTGGTAGGAGATATATTAATTTGCCATGACCCTATGAAGTATGAACCACACGGCCAGCGTACCAAGTAAAGTAGTCTAAGTGATGTTGGGATATTTTAATCATCAAATCTCACTTCTTGTTAGTTAAGGGTATTACAATGGGCTGAGTTGAGTCTATCCAGGCAATCTATTAGGTTGTGTTTGATAAGAAAAGAAAGCTCGTATATAGTTTGTAAGTGATAAATTATGTTTAGTTATTCATTTATTAGTTTATAAATTTAGTTTATAGTTTTTTTATAAGTTAATTTAAATAGTTTATGAGTTTATAATAGTAATTATTTTTTAATTTTAATTTTATTTTTATTATTGTAATTATTTTTTAACACTTTATTTTTTTTATCTTTTAATTCTTATCGTATCATATCACTTTCTTTATTTGTATTTTTCTGATAGTGTATGGATAATACACCTAGGGGTGGACAAAGTTCAGTTCTGAACTAGAACCAAAATTGAATCGAACTGATTTTCAGTTTGAAAAAACTGAATTGAATCGGTTTTTAATTCAAAAAACCGAACCGATTTATAAATTGGTACACTTGTTTTTTTTTAATCGAACCGAACTAATTTAACTAATTTTTTTTATTTATATATGCCAAATTTTACATAATTATCCCTAATTATTTCTAAAAAAAATTCGATTCAAATTTTTTTAAATAAAAATCGGTTCGGTTCAGTTTTTTCGAACTGAAAACCAGTTCGATTCGGTTTTTTTAAACTAAAAACCGACTCGGTTAAGTTCTAATTTTAAAAAATCAGTTCGAAAACAGTTCGGTTCTCAATTTTTATAAATCAGTTCAGTTCAAAATCAGTTCGGTTCAGTTATGCAGTTTGATTTAGTTTTTGGTTTTTTTAACACCCCTACCAATAATATTTCATTAAGAAATATATTGACTCCCTTTAAAAAGCTTAGCAAGGCTGTTATAGAAGGGAGTAGGTCATAGGGATGCCAATTAGACCTAAACTCAATGGACACCTGCAAAAAAAAAAAAAAACTCATAATAAATAGTGTAAAATCCCACATAATGGGTATGGACACGAGGACGAATAATTACCCGCAAAATTAAGCAGATATGGGTGCGATACGAGTACTATAGTATCCATCCCGCCCCGCACCCCCACTTATATAAATATATTAGTGTTTAGTTTAATTAATTGTTTTTTTTTTATATTTTAACATCTATTAATATCATTAGACCACTATAATATTTATAATTGAAAGATAAACGTTTGCAAACTTTTTAAGAATTTGATTATGATGAATATCTAAATAATTATGACTTTATAACTAAGATTTATGTCTTATTAATCGCGACTTTATAATTATACTTGTAATTTCCTATCAATTGTTTTTATAAATCTTGAATAATATTGTCGTAGGACTTGCAACTTCGTAAAGTATTATTATGAATATTAGAATGTGTACTGTAACGAGTGTTTATTTGAAACGTTTTGAGTTAGAAAATATTTTGGTTTATAATACTTTATGATTGAATTTAAAATATTTGAATAACTTTTAAATTCAATCACAAAAATATCATTAAATTTTCGATCTATTTTAGTTAAAATAATGAATATGAGTACGAGCATTTAGGTACCTATAGGTAAGGGTATGAGTAAGTCTATTCAAATTGATATAAAAAAGGTACGAGTACGGATATGAATAATTTTTTAAATCGTGGGTACGAGGACGGCTACTATAGTATCCTACCTAAACTCTACCCATTACCATTCCTAATGAGTGATGACCACCGACCCAATGTCAAAGTTAGAGTTGTAGGACATGAAAAAATAATTAATTTTTAATGTATATTTAGTCTTTAAAAAAATAAAATTTTAAATAGTAGAATAAGTAAAATGTCTCACAATTATAAAAAAATATAATTATTGTTATATTTATTTTAAATATTTTATAACTCATAAAATAAAAATAAAAATAAAAAATTTAAATAAAATATTATTGTCAACATTAAAAAATCTCAATTTTTTTCATCTATACATTATTTTAGTTTTTGCCTCTATGTTTGGTCAACCCTGAAGTGGGTATATGCGGATGGAATATTTGGTTTGTAATTATGAAACCAAACTGAACTAAACTCATCATGTTGCCTTATAAATTGTTATCACTCCCTTCACTTATTTCCCGCACACCCATACATTCACCATTTCTTTCTCTTTTTTTACTTTCTTTCTTTTCCTCATTCCTTCTACTTAACATTTCTATAATAATCTTATTGCACAACCAGGTTAGTACTTTTACAATTGCCCTTTTTCTTTTTCCACTCATTTTCTTTTTATATCATCATGTCATGCCACTGTCACACATTCAATTATCATTAATGATGCATGTGCATGTGCATGTTCATGTTCATGTCATGCTGATTTGATCTTATTTATTACTCCATAGATTTTCTGTTGTGACATCAATCGGATCCAATTTCCAACATTATATACATATTCAAATTCATCATGTGGAATTAAGATTCATATATTTTTAACAGAATCAAATCTCCGTTTCTTAATTTGTTCCTAATAAAAAGTTTAACGAGTTTTGTATTTATTAATTTTTAATGAGAATAAAATCTTTTAATTTTATGTTTCTGTTACGGTAAATTATGTGTACATTTGTCTCGTATTATCAATTTGTGAGGGTATAAAATGTAGATAGCATTTTAATTTCGGGATATGTTTTACAGGTAGTGTATTAGTTAATTCATTTGATAGGATTTCACTGTATATTATGTTATTTTTCTGTATCTATTACAAGTCTCGCATTGAATAAAATAAAATCTGATAAATTGTTTATAAGTGGTGGATTCTACATTGAAAAATATATGAATAGTGTCAATCTGATCTGCTATGCTGATATTCACAATAGTTCTAAAAGTAATAAAAATCCCACACTTGAGTAAAAAATATAATTCTGGTTTTCACTTTTGCAGGGAATAGAAAATATACACATAAGAAATCTTGTTATTTTGGGTTGAAAAGTTATGACAAAGGAAATTCAGGTGCTAAATGCGTTAGATGCGGCTAAAACACAATGGTACCATTTCACAGCAATCATCATATCTGGGATGGGCTTCTTCACGGATGCATATGATCTGTTTTGTATATCACTTGTTACCAAGTTGCTCGGTCGCATATATTACCACGCTGATGGTGCAGCGAAGCCTGGTACATTACCTCCCAATGTAGCAGCCGCTGTAAATGGTGTGGCTTTTTGTGGAACACTTTCGGGACAACTTTTCTTTGGATGGCTTGGTGATAAGTTGGGTAGAAAAAAAGTCTATGGAATGACACTCATGATGATGGTAATTTGCTCCATTGGTTCTGGCCTTTCTTTTGGACACAGTCCAAAATCTGTAATGGCAACTCTTTGCTTCTTCCGCTTCTGGCTTGGTTTTGGTAT
The DNA here is from genome assembly GCA_037974875.1 of Cicer bijugum. Classification (NCBI taxonomy): domain Eukaryota; kingdom Viridiplantae; phylum Streptophyta; class Magnoliopsida; order Fabales; family Fabaceae; genus Cicer; species Cicer bijugum. Next base: position 7,069,873 of record JBBPBT010000151.1, on the reverse strand, counting down.
TGGTGGAGACTATCCGCTTTCAGCTACCATAATGTCAGAGTATTCTAATAAGAAGACTCGAGGTGCCTTCATTGCTGCTGTTTTTGCAATGCAAGGTTTTGGAATTTTGGGTGGAGGTGTATTTGCAATCATAGTCTCAGTTGCATTCAAGGCCAAGTTTGATTCTCCTCCTTATGAGGTTGATCCAGTTGGTTCAACTGTTCCACAAGCAGATTACGTTTGGAGAATAATTGTGATGGTAGGAGCACTTCCAGCTGCATTAACTTACTATTGGCGGACGAAGATGCCCGAAACTGCTCGTTACACTGCTCTAGTTGCTAGGAATACAGCGCAGGCTGCAGCTGACATGTCCAAGGTTATGCAGGTTGAGATTCAAGTTGAACCTCAGAAAGAGGTGCAGGAAAAGGCTAAACCATATGGCTTGTTCTCAAAAGAGTTCCTCAATCGTCATGGACTACATCTACTTGGTACAACAAGCACTTGGTTCTTGCTTGATATAGCATTTTATAGCCAAAATCTCTTCCAAAAGGATATTTTTAGCGCAATTGGTTGGATACCTCCTGCACGAACCATGAATGCAGTTGAGGAAGTTTACAAAATTGCAAGAGCTCAAACACTTATTGCTTTATGCAGTACTGTTCCAGGTTACTGGTTTACAGTGGCTCTCATTGATAGGATAGGAAGATTCACAATTCAATTGATGGGATTTTTCTTTATGACCGTATTCATGTTTGCTCTTGCCATTCCTTATGAACATTGGACTCATAAGGATCACCGTATAGGATTTGTGGTGTTGTATTCCTTGACTTTCTTCTTTGCAAATTTTGGGCCTAATGCTACAACGTTTGTTGTGCCGGCAGAGATTTTTCCTGCTAGATTCCGATCTACTTGTCATGGAATATCATCAGCAGCGGGGAAACTCGGGGCTATAGTTGGTGCATTTGGGTTCTTGTATTTGGCACAAAACAAGGACAAGAGCAAAGCAGATGCAGGGTACCCTGCAGGTATTGGTGTGAAGAATTCACTTATTGTATTGGGTGTGATTAACATTTTGGGGTTCTGTTTTACTTTCTTGGTTCCTGAAGCAAATGGAAAATCGTTGGAAGAGCTGTCAGGTGAGAACGACGAAGAAGATGATAACACATAAGAACAATCTAATGCTTACAACAACAGAATTGTCCCATATTAATAAGGGAGCACTTAAGCTTAACCTTTCTCTCTCTCTCTCTCTCTGTTCTAACTGTCAACTTTTGCCAGTACAATATCTAAGAGGATCTGAAGAGCCACTAATTCAATGAATTAATATTGGAAAATACTAAAGTGTAATAATCATTTGAGTGTAAAGTATTTTTAATAACCGGTTTGGCCAAATGAATTCGTTTTGTATGCTTCATTTAATTCTTTTCCTGTTAAGTGTTATCAAAATACTTGCATGGAGCAAGATGAATACACACCAATACACCAAAATCCAATTTTTGTCTTAATTTGTTGTCTAATTAGTGTGTTTTCTAGTTGCTAGTGTGTGTATATAAACAAATAGAATATAATTTTTAAGTTGGACAGACGTAAAATGTTGACCCTTATACTAGTAGTTGCAATTTAGTCTTTTTTGAGTAAACGCTTTCAGCTAAATTTGAATTATATGGTTCAAATGCATTTGCTTGTTGAAAATTGGAAATGCTTTCAGCTAAAATTGAATTATATGGTTCAGACGTGTTCCCTTGTTGAAAATTGGAAGCAAACAAAGTAAAGTATTTATCAAACTCACTAAATTGCATCTTCTTCCTTTTGTCTTTATTTGATGGTCAATTCAGATATATCAACTAATATATTTTATAAGAAAATATTTTCAACCATCCTTTCATTTCTTTTTTATAAATTAAATTTACTGTGAGAAAATGATATCTCTACTCAAAATAAAAATTACATTAAATATTTTACCTAATCTTCGAAAGAAAACATTGTTGGATTTTCATTTAAATAACTCATTTTTGAAAAAAAATATATACCAAACTAACTTCCCTTTTAAATTTAAATACCAATATACCATAACACTAGTAGAAAGCCGGATTTTAGAAACACGACTTTATATAAGACTTCAACTTTATAAATAGCGACTTTGTATTATTTTTTTATTTGTTTGAAAAGAAGGGAGGACCCTCTTTAAGAGGGTACATTGTGCTACCTAT
>JBBPBT010000151.1:7028668-7058661 GCA_037974875.1 Cicer bijugum | reverse complement strand
TTTTTTTTTTCAATTCTACTCAACTTGTTGATTTATTGAGGAAGCCTCTAAATATGCAATCATTTAATAATTTGAATTCGAAGTTGGGTGTTTGAGCTATTTACTCTTATTGTATAAAGGACAAGCGAAGTGGGGTGACTAGACTAAGAAGAAGGGAAAAGACAAGTTATGTTAAGAATTTTATTTAAAAAAAAAATGTACTAAGAACACATTTTTTTAACACATATTTATTGGTTTAAATTTAAGTAAGAACTGGTAAATTATGTAGATGTCATGTAAATTTAGTATGACTCATGAAATTAAAATCAATAAAGAAGAATTGTGTTGAGAATGTGTGTTAAACATAGTATGTTAATAGCATTTTTATTTTTTAAGAGTAGTAGAGGTTTTGAATAGAAAAACAAGGGCTGTGGATAGCATCACCCTAAAAAAGGCTTGAGTAATATATACGGGCTTCTGGAAAAGCCCAATTAATTCTGATTCAAGCGTATCAATGGGCCTTATACGGGGAACACACATTGAAACGCAGTAGTTTAAGAAGGGAAAAAAGATATCACCGCCTTTATTATCATCATAACTAACATTAGCATTAAGATTGCATAGACAAAAGGGTATAAATTGCAGTGACCTGATACAAATCAGAGTGAATCTGTTTATCCATCTTGGTTTCAAGATTTCATTCTAACAATTGTTATCTCAACATGGCAACAGCTTCAGGTATACATCTTTTTCTCCAATTCAATTTTGATTTGATTTTTTAAGAATTATAATTCTCTTAGGTTTAGGTTATTAATCCCGCTTTATATCGTTCGATTATTGTTTTTGGAGTAATTTTTTTTTGTAAATCTCTCTATAGACCAAATGTTCACATGCTAATATGCGATGAATGCAAGTTTTTGTTCCGATTGGGGTTTTCTTTCTCCTTTTTCCCATGGGAAGTTGCTGTTGTTTTATTCAATTATATCCAGATAATTATTCAGGTCGAAATCATACATAGACTTCAATTCATAGCTATTACTCAAACACTAAATTTGTATCATTAGTAGGTATGATACGAACCCGGTAATCTTGGCAGGGTCTTGAGAACGTGAATAATATAATTTTGTTTTATTTTTGTAAAAATTGGGCCAGCGAGCATGGATTTAAAACTCGTTGCATCCTTGTTTCATGAGTTGCTTTTGCTTCTTTTTAATTATAATAATTTAAACCTGATTATGGACTTCCCAATTTTCCTTGTGTTGTGCCTTAATTAGACGGTTTCTACATGTTTATTAAACTTGTACGGGGTGAATTGCAGTGGCATTCAAGTCCAGGGAGGATCATCGAAAACAGATTGAACTTGAGGAAGCACGTAAAGCCGGGCTTGCGCCTGCTGAACTTGATGAAGATGGGAAGGAAATTAATCCCCATATTCCTCAGTATATGTCATCTGCACCTTGGTATCTTAATGCCGAGAGACCTGTAAGTTTTGCCTTTCCCTACCTTTAATTTTTCTTTATTAGTTTCTGAGATACATATAAAATTGTTAGTTATATTTGACATATAAAGGTCGACTTATTCTTCTGTTTATTTTTCCTTCCATTGTAGAGTTTGAAACATCAAAGGAAATGGAAATCTGATCCCAATTACACCAAATCATGGTATGATAGAGGTGCTAAAACTTTTCAGGCCAGCAAGTACAGGAAAGGTGCATGTGAGAAGTAAGTTATATCATTCAGTATTTCTCAAGGCATGTGTGTGTGTGTGTGTGTGTTTGCTGGGCCTCCAAATATGATGGATGATTCTTGTCTATCAACTTAATAAGAAAATGAAATTTAGTATCTGGCTACATTTGTCTCGGATCATCCTTTAATTTTGTTTTCCCTTGTGTTTGTGTATTATCTCAATAGATGTCAAACTCTCGAGCTAGCTCTTATAAGTTTATGAAAAATGCGTTACCTTGCATGTAGACACAGTTAAGCTAATACAAGTGAACCCAAACAAAATCTTTTTACTAAATTCGTCTAGTTAGTTTACAAGCTTGGATGAATGTATGGTTTTGGTGAAAAAACTTGCATGTAAACACTGTCAAACTAATACAAGTTCGATAACCTTGCTTGTCTCTACTTATATTTAGATTGCTATTATCTCTTTACAAGTTTAGGTTAGTACTTTAATATTCATCTTCATTTTATAGCTGTGGAGCTATGACACACAATTCCAAGGCATGCATGGAAAGACCCCGAAAAGTAGGAGCAAAGCATACAAACAAACATATTGCTGCTGATGAGAAGATAGAAACTATTGAGCTTGACTATGATGGCAAACGGGACAGATGGAATGGGTATGATCCATCTACATTTGCCCGAGTCATTGAGAGATATGAAGCCAGAGATGATGCTCGAAAGAAGTACTTGAATGAACAACAGCTGAAGAAATTGGAGAAGAGCGACCAAAATGATGAGGGTGCTGCTATTGATGAGGCTATAGAAGATGATGATTTAAGGGTAGATGAGGCGAAGGTTGATGAAAGCAAACAAATGGACTTTGCCAAGGTTGAGAAGCGTGTGCGAACAACAGGCGGTGGAAGTACAGGAACTGTGAGGTAATTTTTATGTTGCTATCATTTTTAAAATGCAAGGCCAAGTTGATTTGTCCCATATTTACGATTTTCAATTCTATTATTTGTTACATGGAACTGTGAGGTAATTTATATGATGCTATCATTGTTAAAATTCAAGGCAAAGTCGATTGGTCCCATATTTACGATTATCAAATTATATTATTTTTTGTTTTATGGATTCTAACTGAAATATCTTTACCTTCAGGAACTTACGTATTCGAGAGGATACTGCAAAATATCTTCTCAATCTTGATGTCAATTCTGCACATTATGATCCCAAGACCAGGTCCATGCGTGAAGATCCTCTTCCAGATGCAGATCCAAATGAAAAGTTTTACGAGGTAACTTGTCTCAAAGAATAATTGTTTTTAGGAACTTCGTGGTTTTTTTTTATTGCTTTTTCATATTAATCTTGTATTTGGGTTAAAATTAGTTTTTGTGCTGTAGGGTGATAACCAATATAGAAATAGTGGTCAAGCTTTGGAGTTCAAGGAATTAAACATCCATGCTTGGGAAGCATTTGACAAGGGACAAGATGTTCACATGCAAGCAGCTCCTTCCCAAGCCGAATTGCTTTATAAGAATTTCAAGGTCATGAAGGAGAAATTGAAGTCTCATACAAAGGAAACTATTATTGAGAAGTATGGCAATGCAGCTGATGAGGACAAACTTCCAAGAGAACTTCTGCTAGGTCAGAGTGAGAGGCAAGTTGAGTATGATCGTGCTGGTAGAATTATTAAAGGACAGGTAAGACATGCATTCTATATCTTTGTGGTCCCACAATTTAAAGTTGCAGATCAATTTTACATAAAATGCTTCTGTGAGATATAGCCAGGCTTTATATGTGATCTGTTAATTTTCTCAGGGCTCCACAATTGGTTTTTGTTCATCTTTAAGGATTATGCTTTTAGGTGGTTGTTTTTTTGGATGATAATAATTATTTATCTGATGCTTCTAACAGGAAGCTGCAATCCCCAGAAGCAAGTATGAAGAAGATGTTTACATTAACAACCACACAACAGTTTGGGGCTCATGGTGGAAGGATCACCAATGGGGTTTTAAGTGCTGCAAACAGACAATACGTAACAGCTATTGCACTGGTGCTGCTGGTATTGAGGCCGCTGAGGCTGCAAATGATCTCATGAGAGCTAATATTGCCCGTAAGGAGGCTGCTGCAGGTTGGTACTCTGACACAATATCTCTGTTGCTCCTTTACCTTATTCTCTTCCTTTTGTTGTTATTAATTTCATATATGTTTGATAATTGCTTGGTGGTAGTTTGCATCTTGTATTCTTGTTATTAATCATTATTTTCTTGAATCCATTCAGAGGACCCTGCACCAGCGGAAGAGAAAAGGCTTGCTACATGGGGAACCGATGTCCCAGATGACCTAGTTCTGGATGAAAAATTGCTTGCTGACGCACTCAAAAAGGTAATATAAATCTATCAGCCATATATTTATTTACTCTTCCATATTCCTTGATATGAGTTAGTTACCTCCTGTGAATATATATTTTTACGCTTCAATATTCCTTGATTTCTGTTGTTTTTTCTCATTCTACCTCCTGTGAAAGTGGAACTAATTATTATTTTATGCCGATAACTCTATCGACCTCTATGACCAAGATGTAGACACATTGGCTCAAACTAAATATTGCATGTTATTTGTAGAAACGAAAATGGTAGTGTTTAAGCTAGACTACGTATGTTCGTTTTTTAGAACAAAATAATTTATTCTGGATTTTCATGTGTCTGTTGTAATGATGAGGTATGATCAAAAAAAGAGAGAAGTAACAAAAATTACTTTGGTATTTTACAGGAGGATCAAAGAAAGAAGGAAGAGAAAGATGAGCGGAAGCGTAAATATAATGTTAGATGGAATGATGAGGTATAATTTTTTTTCAAGTCACCCGGTTGAGAATTTTATTTGTATACATGCCGTCGGTGCAGATTTTGAAATCAATTTGGTGCAAACAGGTTACCGCAGAGGACATGGAGGCATATAGGATGAAGAAAGTACATCATGATGACCCAATGAATAGTTTCATGAACTAAGCTTGGAGAGGGCAAAAAGGCCTGTCTGCGTTCATTTTGATACAAGGCCACAAGCCTTTCTGTTATTTTCTCGCTGCCAGAAGGATCAGAGAGTGAATGATTAGTGACATAGAGGAGCGGAGTTGAAATCGATATTTGAACAACTTTGTATCTTGTTGTTATTATGGTGTTATTTAGCTTTTGGAACACAAGGGTGCTTTAATTCAATAGCATCTGTTTTTCATGTATGAACTTCCAACATCACATGTATGTTCAAACATGTTTTATGATGTTTTAGAGAGATGTTAGGGCCACTAAGGCAGATGGTTTACCAGTGTAAAGTATATATCGTAGTAGTTTCGACTGTGTTTTCTGGCTCAGTTATGTCATTAAAGAATGATCCACTGGCTGTTGTGTCATGGATCATAGAACAAGATGCAGTTGTACTGATCCCTCAATTACATAAAACATTAATTATTAGTAACTTTGTTTCTAACTCCATGTTGTTTTGATGCAAGTTCCAAAAAGGGGTTTTTCTTAGAAATAAGCTTTATCACCGTAGCCCGTGCCAATCCTTGATGTTTTTAATTTTATTTATGGAGTTTGGAATTATTAGACACCTCTTCTATTCCATTAAATGTTATTATTAATTATAAGAATTGGAAAATGATGAACAAAATTGACATATATAGAATAGCCATACAAACTACTTGTTAATAATCCCCAAGACCTATAATACCAAGACCAGTTTTCTTTATATCTAAACAAACAAGAAAGATTTTGTTTCTTGCTTTCAACCTTATTACACAACAGAAAAAAAAACGTGTACTACAAATTTCTGGCTAACATCTCTTGTGCAGCCATCTGTTGTCTAAACCTGATAATGAACTCCTCTGCTCGTTCATCAATTCCTTGCATTTGAGGTGAGGCTAATGCCACTGACTCCCACATATCATCTGATGTGCATGTTTTGTCACATCCCTTGCTTGTTTCTTCTGTTACTTTTTTTGCAACCTTTTCAATTCGTGGTTGGCAAAACTCTATCTGTGGCTTCAAATACCCTTCTAAGTCACAGGGAGGATCCTTGAAGAGCTTGTCAATATAAACAGGTGCAGGCTTTTTGTGGAAACTGTTGAATACACTTCTAACTGTTGCTAACCTTTTGCAGCGAAAACGTTTAGTAGCAACGAACTTAGGTGCCTTTGTAGTGATACTGGTAGTAGATGGTGTTATTTTAGTGGTGTAAATGTTTAGTTTCTTTCTGTGTTTTTTCATGGGTTTGGATCTACGAATGTTATGAAGTTTACCAAGTTTTGAAGTAATGCTCTTCCATACCTTTCTAGCAGGTGGAAATCTTAGACTTATGCAGGAGGACATGTAATGATTGAAGAATAAAGAAGAAAGTAAGAGTTCAATACAATTCAAAGAAATGGATGATTATATGTTCTTAAGATAAAACTCAAGTGGCAGAGGAAACTTTGGTGCATCCTTTATAACAACTGAGTCGAGGGGTTAGATTCGTTTTTCAAATGGGTGTGTGTTGTTATTCCATTTCATAGTGGCTTAGTTATAACGCTAGGTGCAGTGAAAAGGCGGTTAAATTCTCCACCATACCAGCAATGAACTAGCTTAATTATTAAGCAAACAAAATATTACTACTACTAGTAAGATGTAGTTTTGTGTGAAACAATGTAGCAGTACCAGAATATACTTTTCCACTAAATATGAACTGAGATTCTGCGTGTACAATTTGCAACTATATACACACCAATCTATGGGCGGAATATTTTTAGATAAGGAATTTCGACAATAATATATGATGCCGAACACGGTATAATGTGTCTTATAATACATGTTCAATCATCAACAATTATCTCGGGTTTCATTTGAGTTGTCCACAATTCTTAAAAAATATTAATTGTATTGATTTTAATAATAAAACATATTTCAATTATTAAAATTCTTTTATTAATCATAGTTAACGAAGTATTTAAATGATTTATACTAATCATGCATATTCTATTTTTAAAATCTAATTTTAGTCCTTCAAGTTTTTCAATTTTGGTCTCATATTTTTAAATGGTATTATATAAAATATATTGACGTAGCTTCTTATAAAAAAAAAACAAAAAATTAAAAATAATTTACAAAAATGTTTATTATTTTTGTAATTTCATAACTTCAGTTTTTTGTAATTTATTTTTAATTTCTAAATATATGTTGTTATTTTTATTATATTTTAAATACATTATTTTAATGTTAATAAAGTGAATAGATATAAATGATTTGTATTTTGCCATGTCAACAAGTCATGTAATTTAAAATATGTTGTCTCACTATTTAAAAAAATATATATTTGAGGAACTAAAATGTTTGATATTGATAAAGATATACTATTTTGTGAACGTGGGAATCTAAATCACATTGGATAGGTTTCCTTTGTTGGATATAATCTTTTTTCATGTGTTTGACACTAAATATTTTTCTTAAATGAAATTTGAATATTAGTTTGTAATATTGTGAGAATGTAAAATTTTTCTTAGACCCATATTACATATAAGATGATTATAATTAGCTGAAAGTAATAAATGCTGGTTAGAGTTAACTCTTACACCTCAAAATGTGTGGAGTTAAAGTATTGCTTCTTGTTTGGTAATTTGTAAGTACCTTATTAGGTAATATGTAAATGTCTCTCAGAATTTTCAAAACCTTGAATATTGTCATAGCCCCGATGATTTCCTAAAACTAAATTCTTTTAAACTTTACGACCTTTTTATCAAACTAAAATGCATTGAAATGATCTATATTAGTAGTGGTTAGTATTAATTGACCAAATACTAATTTTGTATAACTTCCAATTCCAAGTCTAGATTCCACCCACATTGGCAACATATGTAAAAGAAAATGAAATATTAACAGAAAAAGTAATTAATAATTTCGAGTACGAGCATATTTCCAAATCAACATCACAGAGCAGTGATTGCCATTTCAATTGTAGTATTGTATTATACAATATTAAAAAAAGAGGATAACATAATATGAATAAAAAATTTAGGAACAAGCATGATTAGCCAAAGAGAAAAGTTTGGCTTGAGAAAGAGCAGCAAGGTCAGAAACAAAAGCTTTCATAACCAAAGTCTTAACCTGCCAAGGCTTGTAAGGAAAACCTTTTCTTGCATATGAGTTTATGAGTGCCGCTGTTCCTTCTTTCAACAACCCTCCGAAAGGGTTATCCACTTCATCGTTCCTAGCCGTTGCTTCAAGTAACGTCAGATCTGATCTGTACCGTTCGTACACTCTCCATCCAAACACATTGGATACCGTTGATGTTTCTGGTACCATCTTTGGCCATGTCTCTTTTCTACCGCTCCAGAACCTAACATAATATCAAAATTTAAAAATAAAAAAAATATTGAAGAGAAAACAAAAAAGGCGTGTTGAAATAGTTACTGCGGAGTGCATGTTCCTGTGGTTCTTGTGTAGATGAAGCCTGGCCAGTGGTGTGAATACTGAGCTGATGAGACTACTGATTGTAAAAAGAGACAAAAGAGAAGTGTGCTGGTTGAGATTGAGATTGAAGACATTCTAGTTGCTAAATGTTCATTTCTTCTCATTTGGTTTATGCCAGTTTCAACGTTACAATTGCTTGCACTATACTTTCTTGGGACATGTGAATGTGAATGTGCTTTGGACAAACTTACCCCTACATGGCTACGTCTTGCTTTACTTTGTATACTATTTTTTTTTTCTATCCCTTTTCAAAATTCAATTTTAAATTTTGAACCAATTCAATTAGGGTTATTCTTATTCTAGAAACAACTTAAAAGGTTGATCTCCTCGCACTATTTATAAACTAAACAAAAAATCATCCAATTTTGTTATTATTTTTAAAAGATATTAATTATTTTTGAATTATTTAATTTATACTTATTTAACGTGGTCAGTTGAATATTTCTTCCACTCTTATTTATCAATGAAAAATAAAAAACAAAATCACATAGAACATTTTCAAATAAGTTAATGTAAATTTAACTTAGATTTTATAATATAAAATTCTAAAAATTAGTCGCAGTTAATTGAATTTTTTAATAAATTTTATAATTTGTGAAAGTAATTATTTTTATAATAATGACTTATTAAATATTTTGAGATTTTGAATGTTTCAAGATTTTGATAAAAATATAATGTACAAATGTTTTGATGGTTGTAACTTGTAACATGGCATGTTACTTTTAGAATTACCATTTGCCAACGTTTCCAAATCCAACCCAAAGGTAACCCATATCACGAGTTTTTCAACTCAAACGCACATAATTGCAGAGTTCTTATGTTATGTTAAGAGTTAAGTTTTTTTTTTAGGTTTGTCAAACATAGACTCTTAATAAGAAGGGTGCTAAATTACACTGGACTAATTGGGTAAGGACAAAATTTGGGCTCAGCCTACCCTATCGGGCCGATTGGGTAAGGCCTAAATAACTTGAACATATTTATCATCTCTGCTTATACTAGCTCCATTCTCAAAATATTTAATCCTCGTGAAAATATTTGTCAAATGAAAATATTTATCATTTATTTGTTAAAATATTCTTAATCCTAATTGTTTTATCTCCAGAAAGTGAACAAAAATAAAAGTATAAATTATTCAATTATTTTAAAATTGATGTCTTATTTTAAATTATTCAATTTTAATCTCTCTTATAAATTTCTGAACTAAAAATAGTTATTATATGATATATTTAAATTAAATGTAACATAGAATTTATGATTTTAAATGATCAAACACTTAAAATATGATAAAAAAATCATATAAAAATTTTACTTAACTGAAATGGACCAAATTAAATGGGCATTATGTCCAAATGTAACACCGTACTATTGTTTTTATTTTATTTTATTTTTTATATATAAAATACTGTGGTTATTACTTAGGAAATCTATTAAATTGCATTCACCCATGGTTTCTTTTACAACAAAAAAGTAGTCCTTTATTTGATACGTTATGCAAGATTACAGCATGGCTATATAACCATCCTGGATTCTAGAATCAGGAGTAGCCAAAATACCCTCGTTACGATTATTCTTGAGCGCAATAACTTCCTCTGGACTAAGCCCAAAAGCATTAGCAAGAACCTCCCCAGGTGTTGCACTAATTGCGGAATTACGCCCTATCATTGTGCTTATCTCAGCTCTGTCATTCGTTTTAAAAGCTACGTATTCCATTCCCTCATTCCCCGCTTGTTTCGCCACCGCAAAATTTTGTGGCACCACCAACAATTGACCTCTTCGTACCTCTCCATTGAACACCGATTTCCCTTCGTTATTCACCACTTGAACCCTCCCTTTCCCTCTCGTTACGTACATCACACCGTTCGAATTCATGTTCCAATGCGGCACAAATATACCATCCTGCACATTACCAACAAATTTAATTATAAACAAATTAAAATGTTATTAATTAAAGTTAGTTAGTTACTCTAACTACCTTGTAAAGGTTAACCCATTGGGCACTAAGATGGAGAGATTTCAGAACTGGGAGAGTCAAACTGTTGGCTGTGGTTATACGACCGGCTCTTGGGTTAAAAACGTCGGCCCGTGAAGGATCCGCGATATTTTCGAGAAGCTTCAAAGTGCAAATGGTTTCTTCAAGTGAATTACCTCTTTGCCCCTCGCGTTCTCTGGTTGTTGTTCTTGTTTGTTCCTCATCTCTTTCACCATGTTCTGTTTCTCTTCTCCCGTGGCGACGACGCTCTTTAGTTTTTGTTTCTTTCTCCTCTATCACTTCCTCTTCTTCTCCTTCACATCCACCTTCACCTTCTCCTTCTCCATGTGTTCTTCTTCTCTCTCTTCGCCATTCACGATGTTCTCGTTTACAAGGTTCATCTTCCACTTCTTCCTCTCTTTCTTCTACTCTCTTTTCTGTATGCTCTCGGTGTGTTTCCTCCTCTTCTGAACTGATTTCTGGCTCTAACGGTGGCCTAATAATGCTGAGACCTCCTTTCACTTCAATGATTTGGTGCTTCCTGTGTTTATCTGGAGACTGAAGCTTCCTAATGATGCTTTCTTTCACTTTCAAAACTTGTCCTAAGAATCTTGAATCAAAGCCACTAAACATGTTGTTACTTTCTTCTTCTTCTTCTTGACCGCGTTTTCTTCCACTCTGTTTCTCGCTTTCTGGATTTCCAGCAAGATAGAATCTCTGCACTCACCACACGAACAAATTAATTAATCATGATAATAGTGTAATATATAAGATAGTAATGGTGAGGAATTACTGTGGGGGTTCGATCGAGTTGGTTTAGAGGGTTGGAGGTGTCTAGGAGAGTGATGATAATGAGAGGGGTATTGCCGTAATTGTAGGTCCAGTAAGGAACTCCTGGTGGAATAGCGATAAGGTCACCCTGCTTCATGTAACGAACTTTCTGGTGACGGTCCTGTTGTAGTTGTGGCCTTCCTCTTCTCTCCCACTGTGGCTCTTCGTATGTCTCTGCACAGCCAGGAATTGCCATTCCTAACACTCCCGTTCCTGTGCTTACATATCATACATGCATCTCAAATTCTTATTCTTAATCATTAAAAATGCTCAAAACTGATATCAAGTTTTAGAAGAAGTACTTATTTTGTATTGTTAAGATCGGTCTTACACTAAAGAGTAGCTCGCCAGAAAATAATAAGTTATAACGAATTGGATGCATAATGTACTTTGGATAGATTGAAAGAGTTGATGAGAAATGGATAAATTAGTTAATGAACAAAATATAACTTCACCTTGCTCTACGAAATGAAGTTCAGGATATGTAACGTAAGATGGCAGGTGAAGGCCATTGGCATTGATAGTGCGCTTGAGAACAGAAACACCAGCGCAGCGTAGCTCGGGGTGGTTGGCGTCCCATATCTCAGTCAAACCAGCTTCGGACTCGATGCGGCTGTCGGGTTCCAATGCATCTATGCTATCGAGTTGGCACTCGTTGAACTCGCTTTGCTGACGTGGCAACTGGCGTGCTGAACAGCCGCACGTGAAGAGCAACAAGCAAAAAAGGTAGTGAAGGATATGGGGATTTGGCTTTGCCATGTTAATAATGTTAGCGCGAACTGAGTGATGTGGATATGTTAGTGCGTGATGATGATTTATAGAAATGGAGAGAAGCTTCAACGACGAACACGTCACTGAATGTGATCTCGTGAGATGTGGACATTCTTCGCCATGCATGCTTATCAAACCCTTAAATCTTACACCTCATCATGTTTTTTTGGCACACATCGGTGCTATTTTTACATAAAAAGGAAGAAAAAACAATTCCTCTCAAACACGCAAACACCTAATAGATTTTTTTGAAAGAAAAAATACTCAATAATATACGTTAGTTAATAATGTAATAGAGAGGAAGTAAGGTGTTAAATAAGAATAGAGAAATTGTGGGATACAAGTATAAAAGCTAAAGAAAAAGAAAATGCTCATATGGTCTTTTGTTTCACAATTAGTTGCAATGTTAGTCTTTAAATCTTAAATTATATCTGTTACTTTCTTTTTTGAATTTTTGTTTAATGTTATTAAAAAATAGTTAAGAAATAGGTCACATGTATCTTTAAGATAACGATGTGTAGTAGCAATGTTGAGATGATAAATCTAAATTATTACTATTTCTGTTTCAAAATAATTAGTTATATTACATATGTTATAAATGTATAATTAAAATAGAAAATATTATTTTTATTAAATAATTTAAGTTATATATTATCTACGTAATAAATGTGTAATAAAAAATATTATATTAAAATTAATATAAGCATTATTAAAAATAAAAATGCATCACAAGTCAATTATTTTGGAATACATGAAACAACTAAAGTGGAATTTTTTTTTTAAATAATTTAATCAATAATTAAGTTAAATTTAAAGAATTACATATACAATTTTATCTAAAAATTAAAACTAAAAATTAAAATTATAAATTAAAATGTTTAATATTCTTCATTTACGATCTATGTTGGTAGTTTCGTTGAAAGTGCACATTTATTTCGCAACATGCATATTTTGAATATAATATAAAAGATCAAATTAAAAGAAAAAATAGTAATTAAAATCTTAAATAAAATTAAAAAATTATAAATATTTTTTTTTATTATCTGATATTATATATAACAAAACTCTAAAATATTAAAAAAAGTATTAGCAATCTTTTGCGTGAACAGTAATTAAATAACTGGACGAGGGAATGAATAAATTACACTTTAATATATTAAGCATATCTTATAAATATTTTATAGGGAAAATTGCACTCATCTCTCTAGGATTTTATTAGGTGAAACAAACCTCCCCTCTTGTTTTCAAATACACACTAACCTCACTTAATTTTTATGTCGAATGACAGAAATCTCCCTTCATCCCTAACACTGTCTATGCACCGTTAAAAATTGAAACAAAAGGGCTAAAAGATAATCTCCAATTTCCACTGACGTGGCGGCTTCCACATTGCTCCTCATTGTGAAGATACTCTCAGTTTCCCACTACATGGATTAAATGGCCGCTGCTCCTTTTCACTCTTGCTTCTCGAGTTGTCGTTCCCTTTCATTTCTTTGTTTGTTTTTAATTTCAAATCCCTAATTTTGCTATCTAAAATTCAATTATGTCATTAAGTTATTTGTTATTGCATGAGTCTAAGAGATTGTAGCCAGTTGCTAGTCACATACTCACATCACATAAGCAAGGTAAGGATGTTAAATGCCTTTGATATCATATCAAAAACAAGTTTGGATTGTACTAGGAACCAAGATTACAGTCTAGTAAACGAGTTTTGTGTTTTTAGAACGACAATCCGCACAAATTCAATCTAACGTTAATTCAACGGTTTAAATGTTAAGGGAAGGTTACTATTCAAATTAGATGGTGTTAGTAACATTTTGATATATGTTAGGGGAGATTGATGTAATCTGCCCTATTATGATAAGTTCTCACTGTTTCTCTAGATTTGCTTCATTCTTGATCTGACCTTGTTTCAAAAGAGGAATGAAGAAGAAATTCTAACAGAACATTGCATGAGTCCAAGAAGCGTGATCAAAACAAAGTTGACAGAAAATTTGAAAGCATTGGGATTAATTTAACTCTTACTTTATTCACGTCCAAAAAAAGGTTGGTGACTCAGATTGAGTACTTATACATAATTTTGCAATTACCAAAAGGCATCTAAGCCTTTGTTTTTATTCATTATTATTACCAACTGATGTGGGATACATGTCTCACATTCAAAAAGGCTTGAAAGCCATGTTTGTTTCTAAGCTGCAGCTTTGTTTTCTGATTCACGAGGGGGAACTAGAAATGTGAAGGGATTGTTGGACTTGAGCTTTCTGGCCTCATTCCTTTCCATGTTGAATGTAGCTGCAATAACATCTTCTGGTATGCTATTTAACGTAGAGCTTTCCCCTACAAGCTTGCCAATTGCGGCTCTATCATCTGTCTTGAATGCTACGTATGAGAACCTGTCACTCAATGATTTTGCAGCTACAGCAAAGTTTTGTGGCACTATCAATGCCCGACCTGCTTCTAGTTCCCCGTCGAACACACTGTTTCCATTGCAGTTCACAACTTGTAATCTTGCACGTCCCTTCAATGCGTAAAGTATGCTGTTTGCATTGAGGTTGTAGTGAGGCACAAACATAGCATTCTGTTTCATATAAAAACATGGTTATAATATAATCATGGAAAACAAATTAAAAGGGAGAAAATAGAAATGGCATACTTTGTGGAGAGATCCATGCTCAGCACTGAGTTTGAGCCACCTGAGAGCTGGGAGGTCAAAGCTGGTAACAGTTTTGATTCTACCAGCTTGTGGGATGTAGATGTCAGGTGATGAAGATGAGTCAATGTTCTGGCGAAGTCTGGCAGTGCAAATGGTTTCCTCAAACCCATTGTCTCTTTGGCTTTTCCTTCCACCTCTGCTGTGGCGGCGTGACTGTCTCTTTTCTTCTTCGTCTTCATCTTCATCTTCCTCTTGTCTGCTGTGGCGGTGTGGCTGTCTCTTTTCATCTTCATCTTCATCTTCATCTTGTCTGCTGCCTCTCTGGTGACGTGGCTGCTTCTCTGATGAGCTTATGAAGCTGAGACCTCCTTTAACTTTGATAATGGCTCCCTTCTCCTCATCTTCGTCCCTGCCTTGAAGTTTGTCCACTATACGCCTGTTCACGTTCAAGGCGTCTTCCAAGAAATCCCTCCTAAAGCCACTGAAAATGTTGTTGCCTTCATTTTCTTGTTCTTCCCTTCGTCCTTGTTGTTGCTGATATTGTAGAAACTCTTGCTCGTGGTTCCCAGCAAGGTAGAATCTCTGTCAAGTGTCAACAAAAAAACAAACAGTTGGCAATACGTTAGTGTTAGATGGCACTTGGGAACTCTCGCCATAAGTAAATTATTCTTTAAATAAACCACCATTAATCATCATATAGTCATATATACTAGATGAGCTTCATCATTTGATGTAGATCTAAGTAGTTTATGAAAATGCATGATTATGGTAGGTAGGTAGCTCACCCTAGGCATTTGATCAAGCTGGTTTTGGGAGCTGCTGGTGTCAATAAGAGAAACAGCAATAACAGGAGTGTCTTGGTCATTGTACATCCAGAAAACAACACCGGTAGGAACTGCAATGATATCACCCTCTCTGAAACGGTTAACCTTTTGGTGACTGTCTCTGAATCTGCGGCCCTCTCTTTGTTCAGATTCACGTGGCTCCACAAAGGTCTCAGGACAACCAGGGAATACCATGCCAAAATATCCATTACCTGTAACATTAGTGACATTGTTAATACTATGTAAGTAAAGAAGTTGGAAATGGAATAAGATCAAAGAAAGTAACCTTGTTGGATGAAAATTTCTTGGGGAGCGTTGGTGTAGAAAGGTCTGCGAAGGGCATTGCGTTGAAGGGTAGCACGAGAAAGGGCAACACCAGCACATCGGAATTGTCTGTTGTTGGGGTTCCAAGTCTCAATAAGTCCACCTTCTGACTCTATACGGTTATCGGGTTCAAGGGCATTGAGGTGTTCAAGCTGACACTCATTTTGTTGAGGCTGTTCTCTAAAAGCAAAACAGCCACCAAAAAGTAGAAAACAAAGTGTAAGAGAGAGTGCAAGAAGCTTAGCCATTGGAGAGAATAATATATTTTGGTTTGTGATGCGGAAAACCTTAATGAGAAGTGGTACTTTATAGGGAAGAGAAGAGTGTGGAGGAGGGACACGTTAGAGAAGGTGGGTTGTTGAACATTAGACATTCTTCATCTTGCATGGCTATGGAAGTCTTGTGCATTACACCTCAAAATGTCTCATACTGCAGGTGGCTTCATTTCAACATGTTCCATAACCAAACAAAATTATAAGAGAGCAAGCTTGTTTGTATATTGCAATTTGCTTCGCAGCAGCAAATAGCTTGCTGTAATTAATATTTTTTTCTTCTATATCCTGTTCTCTTTAATTTCACGCAGGTGATAATTGATTGCAATTGTAGTATTTAAGATATATATCTACTCGGTTCACTTTTAAGTTATTGTCCGTACATTAGTGTTGGATATATACGACTGAGTTTGACACGTAAAAAAAAACAGATGGATAGACATTATGTATGTAGCCTGTGAGTGAGAGACATGTAATTGTAATAACAGATGGATATATAGATAATAGATGTTATATCTGTAGTCATTATTTCATTTGCGTGGCTATTAAATCAATTTTACTTACACCTCTGTTGTTTTAAGTCTTAATACACGAATGATATTCATGTCCATTTTTATGAGATTCCATTTAACTACATTAAAAATTTGTTCAGGTAAATGTTTCGATTTTGATGGGAGCAGTATGTGCTTACGTGGCATGACTCTATTTTATAATCATAATACCTCTATTAATTTCACCATTTCTTCTTTGTAATCATTTGGCATGACTTTCCATGACTCGTAGTCGATAGGAGTATAGTGATTCCTTCTAGCTACGCTACCAATGAAACGAGTTAGAGTTGTCCCTTCCTCACCAATGAGTCGACCATATTTGTCCAAATTAACAATTATTAAATCACCATCTTCCATTTCCCATACATCTAACATTTTTGTAGGACCTCTAGCCCGTTTAGGCTCCACTTCAACAAACAAAACAAAATGACAATAAAACTATGTGTGCATATAAGTCATAATAAAAACAATATAAATAAAGCTTTAAAGCAAAGAATATATAATTAATACATTTTTTCAATTTGTTCTTCTTCAGTATCTATATCGGAGGGAATTGAGTGAGATTCTACAAACTCATGTATGACACCTTCTGTATGACAAGGACTAGAACGAGTTTCTGCAACATTACTTCCTTCTACATTGGTTGAGTTTGTATTATTAGAAGTAGACTTTATTCCTTCATTATCACTTGCTCGATGTCGAATATTTAACTTTCTTCTTCGAGCCATTGCTTCTCTAACACAAAATTATAAATGAGTAACTTAGTTTTAAAAAATTTAATAGAAATGGAAAGCATGAAACATATACTTATGATTTTAAAAAACATGAATGAATTTTTAGATTTAGAACAATATAGGTTCTTATCAATATAAGAACAATACAGGTTCTTATTTAACATTATAAACATTACAAGTTTATGAACTTATCAGAATAAGAAAAATATTACAGGTTCTTAAATTTATGAACATTACAGGTTCTTAGATTTATGAACATTACAGGTTCTTAGATTTATAAACATTATTTAACATTATCAATATAACAACAATACATGTTCTTATTTAACATTAACATAATAAAAATAATACAAGTTTATGAACATTATCATTCTCAAAATATGTTCTTATTTAACATTCTCAAAACAAAACAAGTCTCAGAACAAAAAAAAAAAACAAGTCAAGTCAACGGATTTATGAACATTACAAGTTTATAAACATTATCATATAACAATAATACATGTTCTTATTTAACATTCTCAAAACAAAATAATACAAGTCTCAGAACAGAACAAAACAAGTCAACGGATTTTAAACAACATCACAGGTTCAAGTTGTGCGAAATTCAAAATAGTACATAATGGTGGTGCGAAAAATTATTTAAATAGTACAGAAATTTAAAATTTACCGGTGGTGCGAAAATGGTGGTCACAGGGTCTGGTCACGGTGGCATTCGTGGTGTGGCGGCGAGAACGATGGAGCGACCGCGATGGAAGATGGTTCGACGACAACAAAATGGTGCGACGGTGAGAACGAAGGTGCTGCCGCGAGTGCAGCTCGAGATGGATGAATGACGAGAAGGTTGTTGATTGACGGTGAGAAGGAGAAGGCGGCGATATGGGATTCGAGATTCACAGTCAGATTGATGAGAGAGGAGAAGAGTTTTGGGTTTTAGGGTTTTGACGAGAAAGGGTTTGGTTTTGGCTCTATTAATTTTTATTTTGGCGCCATTAAAATTTGTTTTTGGCTCCATTGAAAAAATTTAGATTTTATCTCAATTGAAATTCTTTTGCCTCCATTGAAAAACTTTAAGATTTTGGCTCCATTAAAATTGGGTGCATTAAAAAAATTAAGATTTTGCCTCCATTAAATTTTTTTTGGCTTAAATCGTGAAAAATTTGTATAAATTGATTTTCAGAAACAATTAAGATTTGAGTTCCTTTAAAAAAAATATATTTTTCAACTTTGATGTCTATAGCCACAAATTTAAGTGTGTAACTATAACAATTAGTGACAAATTTATGTCATTGAAAGTATAAGACACCTATACCAACAACAAATAATTTATATGTGGGAATAGTTTGTCTATACCTACAGTTTTTAATATTGTCATTATAAACTTCTGTAGGTATATGTCTATTTTCTAACAAAAATTATGTCTTTTATAAATTTTCTAACATTTTAAATCAAAATAGAATTAGGTAATAAGTATACAAAATTGAGAAAACTATTACGATACAAAGATGATATATTTATATAAAAGGACTCAGGAAATAACATTAATATAATAAACAATAAAAAAGAGTATATATAGTAGGCTAGAACATAATAAAATAAAATAAAAAATAGAATGAGAAAATCTAATTTTTATATTTTTTTTTAGTAAAAGCCAAAAACGTATTTATTTATTTGAGCACAGATATGTATCCAAAAAGTATCTATATATTTTCAAATGGAATATTCAAATTTATACTTTTAAAAATAATTTTTTTTAAGTTATATTTTAAAAATTAATTTTAGTACGTACAAGATACTTAGCTATAAATATCATATAAATTTTAATACCAGATACAAATACAAGTAACCACACATTTTTTGGGTATCCATCCTTCAAGAGTATAAAAACCAAAGTTTGGTATTTGGTGAAATATGGCTGGATTAAATTATGGTGTACTTTTGTGCTTACATTCAATCTAACCCTCGCACATATCCATTTTCAAATTTCATTATTACTTTGTTCTTTTATTTCTCGGTTTAGATTATGCGACCATCATAATAGTGCATTAAAATATGGAACCTTAGGGCACATTTACCTCATAACTTTTTTAATTTCATTTTCACTTTAAGTGACAAACATAAGAGAGATCCAACAAAAGTCTCACAAATTTTCTTTTACAATTTTTGAAAACATATATACTTAGTAGTTTTAGCAATTTAAAAATACCAAAATATTGTTTTCATTATAGTTTCAAATGCATTTATTTTCATATCTGTCTTTATGTTCTCTCTAATATAATTGCTCAGTGTATAAGTTTTCCTTCAAATACATATTTGAGTACTGGTAATTTTTTGGAGCAGATATGGGACTCGTACCTTAGTATTTACCGTGAGATACCTTTTATCGTCCCTAATCAATATGCAAAATATATAGATTATACAAGAAGTTCTCTTGAGATTTTATATAAAAATAAATAAAATTGAGTAAAACAATATTTTTGTATATATATCATTTTTACAAGATGAGAGAAAATGATGGAGAAAAAGAGAGAATCTTGATCAATGATATGTTTTTTCGAACAAAAAAGTATTTTTTTTTTATTGTTGTTGATAGATGTTGTTAATAACACAAACTTTGATAATATATATAATTGATTTATAAGACATTAAGAAATTGATCGATAAAGAGATCATATTGGTTGATTTGATAGTGAAGATAAGAGAATTATGTAGTTGAAAAGAAAATAACACAAACTTTGACAGGAAGTCATAGAGCATTTGAAATTGGCTTTTTGTTTATTTTCTTTCCGCAAAAGGTACATGACTCGAGTAACTTTACACATAACAAAAGGCATCTAAGCCTTCATTTTCTTATTCATAATTTGCATGATTATTCCTTTATTCTTATTGATTTGGTGCCAAATCTCTAAGCTGCTGCTTTGTTCTCTGAGTCACTGCGGGGTGGAATAAGAAATGAAAAGGGGTTGTTGAACTTGAGCTGCCTAGCCTCATTCCTTTCCATATTGAAAGCAGCTGCAACAACTTCTTCTGGCATACCATTTATCAAGGAAGATGCTCCTAAAAGCCTGCCAATAGATGCTCTCTCATTCGTCTTGAATGCTACATATGAGAACCTGTCACTCATTGATTTTGCAGCTATTGCAAAGTTTTGTGGCACTATCAACGCCCGACCAGCTTCTAGTTCCCCATCAAACACACTGTCGCCTTTGCAGTTCACAACTTGTAATCTTGCACGTCCCTTCAATGCGTAAAGTATGCTGTTTGCATTGAGGTTGTAGTGAGGCACAAACATAGCATTCTGTTTCATATAAAAACATGGTTATAATATAATCATGGAAAACAAATTAAAATGGAGAAAATAGAAATGGCATACTTTGTGGAGAGATCCATGCTCAGCACTGAGTTTGAGCCACCTGAGGACTGGGAGGTCGAAACTGGTAACAGTTTTGATTCTACCAGCTTGAGGGTTGTAGATGTCAGGTGATGAAGATGAGTCAATGTTCTGGTGAAGTCTGGCAGTGCAAATGGTTTCCTCAAACCCATTGTCTCTTTGGCTTTTGCTTCCACCTCTGCTGCGGCGGTGTGACTGTCTCTTTTCATCTTCATCTTCATCTTCCTCTTGTCTGCTGTGACGGTGTGGATGTCTCTTTTCATCTTCATCTTCCTCTTGTCTGCTGCCTCTCTGTTGACGTGTCTCCTTCTCTGGTGGGGTGATGATGCTAAGACCTTCTTTCACTTTGACAATGGCTCCCTTCTCCTCATCTTCGTTCCTACCTTGTAGTTTGTTCACTATACGCCTGTTCACGTTCAAGGCATCTTCCAAGAAATCCCTCTTGAAGCCACTGAAAATGTTGCCACCTTCATTTTCCTCTTCTTCACTTCCTTGTTGTTGCTGCTGATATCGTAGAAACTCTTGCTCTTGGTTTCCAGCAAGATAGAATCTCTGTCAATCAAAATCGAACAATTATTAATTCCAATATCTGTCACGTGAATTAAGTTTAATTATATTATGCTCACCCTAGGCATCTGATCAAGCTGGTTTTGGAAGCTGCTGGTGTCAATAAGAGAAACAGCAATAACTGGAGTGTCTTGATCATTGAACATCCAAAATACAACACCAGTAGGAACTGCAATGATATCACCCTCTCTAAAGCGGTTAACCTTTTGGTGACTGTCTCTGAACTTGCCTCCCTCTCCTTGTTCAGATTCACGTGGCTCCTCAAAAGTCTCAAAACAACCAGGGAATACCATGCCAAAATATCCATTACCTGTAATTGTTATAGCAAAATATTAGCCACTAATATGTATGTAAAAAAAAAAAAGAAAATGGAATAAGATCAAAATAAGGAACCTTGTTGGATGAAAATTTCCTGGGGAGCGTTGGTGTAGAAAGGTCTGCGGAGGGAATTTGGTTGAAGGGTAGCACGAGAGAGGGCCACACCGGCACATCGGAATTGCTTGTTGTTTGGGTTCCAAGTCTCAATAAGTCCACCTTCTGACTTTACACGGTTATCAGGTTCAAGGGCATTGAGGTGTTCAAGCTGACACTCATTTTGTTGAGGTTGATCTCTCAAAGCAAAACAGCTACCCAAAAGTAGAAAACAAAATGAAAGAGAGAGTGCAAGAAGCTTAGCCATGATGACAGATATTGAAAAGAATGTTGGTTTGTGATGCGGAGAACCTTAATGAGAAGTGGTTATTTATAAGGAAAATAAGATGGTGAAGGATGGACACGTCAAAGAAGGTGTGGAGCTGAGCATTAGACATTCTTCAGCTTGCATGGATATAGAAGCCTTTTGAATTACACCTATGTCTGATAGAGCAAGGTGGCTTTCAACATATCCATAATCCAACAAAAAGCATGTTTGTTTGTATTGGAATTCTTGCTTAGGCATTATTATTAATTAGTTTAAATCGGTGGGGGAGGGGGGACCATGGCTCCATTTTGTTTTCTTCCCTGCTTCTCTCTTTCATATCTGCAAAGATTTATGAACAACATGAATCCTTAAAATATAAGTGTAATTACATAGTGCTTGAAAAACATTTTACTTTTTACATTTAAAATGAGAGTTTACTATAAATAAGTCAAAATCTAATGTAATAATAATTACTTTTTGAAAGATCAATTTCAATTTTTTTATAATTTGTTCCATATATTGATAAACTTTTCAGATTTTTTCGGGTGTTGTAAGTTTTTTAATTATTTGTTGGTTTAAAATTTTAATACATGTGCTTGACACTCACTACAAAGAATTGGTCCGTGACCCATATTAACTTCGTTATTTGAATATGATTTGGGTGATGTCATGTTTTCTCTTCTCCCACGTATCCAGTTCAACTGCTACACCCCAATTCTTCTCATCAATGATAAACTTAAATCAGTGAACTAGTGAGCAATGGATTACACGGGTAGAAATCAATGAATAAAGGACTCTGCACTTACATTCATTTGGCACATATATAGAATTTCCAGCCATTTAACTAGCTTTCAAATAGCATTGATTTTTAAATTATCCTGAGTCAGATAATAGGCCTATTTATAGATACTCATGGACCTGAAATTCTTCCTCTGCTATTTAAATAAATAATAATCAAAGGGAGAAGCAATGTATTGAGAATAAAAAATTCATAAAATGTAAGGGTGTAATCTGCCTTTCCTTCAAATGATTCTACAGACATTATTTTGGTGGCCGTTCAATCACTGTACAGACCAAAGAGGGAAGAGTTGGCGGGAAAAACTGTAAACACTGTACGTTTACCGTTTTTATCGTGGATTTGAATTTTTTTTCCTGACATATAACTAAATTTAATTAGATGAATACTTTTTTGTCTTAACTATTTACTTTTTTACCATGACAGTCTAAAGTTCATTCGATACATAGAGCCTGGCATCAAATCAAATAGTACCCAAACAATTCATCAATCTTAACACAAATTACGTCCATTTGGTTAATAGTAGATGAACATGACCATAATGAGTGACAGAAGGGCAATTTGCAGAACTCGTCAATTTTTTAATTTTATAATAAACAGCCGTGTAAATTTTTTGATAAAGAAAGACAAATTCAAGACAAACCAGCTTCTACACACGATCTGCCATAAACAAGTTCCCAAAGAAAAGGGAAGAATCCCAGTCCCTTTGCGTCCATTATGAAGCATAGATCATGTTATTTATGCTAATGCTTGTGATGAGGGGCATCAAACATTAGCAAATTGATGCGCATAGAGCATCGTAGGTTTAACCAATCAGGGAATATAAAATAATACAGTACTCCGTCACTAAACACGCTCATTAATTAATTTGAAGACGATCAAAGTGAGAGCTTTTACAAGAAAAAATCACATTAACATTATGATGAACTACCATGATCTCACAAGGATTAAATGTGTCGCAATCCTCGGGATATAATCACCCTTGTAGAAGGAACTATAGGTTATAATTTATAAATAATACATGCCTACACGATATGGACAATAACAAAATACAATGCTAGAAGAAACAATGAAACATGCAACCTTCAATTTTCTCATCCGGTAGTATTACTCTTCAAGCTAGATTCAACGTTCTTCCCTTCAGTGCTATCCACTATTTTGGTTTCAACGTGACTGTCCCCCTTGGTTGCATTGACATCCACTTCAAGAATGTTTGACTTTTTGGGCAGTTTTCGATCAAGACTCTGAGCAGCTTCAGATTCATCACCTTCACAACTTTCATTGGGGTTATGAACAGCTTCGGTATCATGCTTGGCAGTGTCAGCATTTTGTGTTAGTTGTGCCCCTGAACTTTGAGAAGCTTCCAACTCCTCATACTTAGAAACCAACTGCTGCAGCTCATCATTGAGATATAAAGCCTCAAAAAGTGTCTCTTCATCATTTGTGGTGCTTTCCACAATCTCCTTGATAACAGAGAGTGATTGCTTGCACTTATCCAGCAGACTCAAAGTTATATCTTCCTGCAACCAAACAAAATTATTGTACATTCTATCAGCAAAAAAAATTATTCCTATTTCTTAGCTGTATATTGATATTGATGTAGCAATTACCTAGATGACATGGGAAGATAAGAGATAAAAAAAAAAATACATCTACACTGTATCTGCATGAGAATATAGTATTTTGCATTGAAAAGCATGTAACTGTACAAGAAATACTTCATACATACAGCAAACATCACGACACAGCAAACAAAACAACAATTTATTGTTCAGGTGATGCTGTATTTCTTTAATTTAAATAAGTTTACCTTTAAAGGTTTTGGCTCTGCCTCAGAATTTAATATGCTAGAGAGCAATTCAAGACTGTTTCGAGCAACCACAAGATGCTCTTTCTTCTCTTCCACCGATACAGGTTGGTGATCAGTAAAGAAAGCTGCTGAGTCGTCCAGAGCAAGAGCATGTAGCCCTGCTTCTGGAATTGGGTATCTTTCAGGGGGGTCTAAAGGGTGTTGATAATTATGTGACTCTGAGGCATATGGAATAGGTGGTGAGTTTCCTCCTGTCATGTCAAGTGATTCACCCCTTCCTTTCAAACTCTGTCATCAATGAGAGAGAATATAGGATTTAAATTAAATGAGGAAGAAAAGGAAGCACAAGAATACGTCATAGTAAAATAAAAAATAGATGGCACCACATTCGAAAGAGTAGACAATAAGTAAGAACGTGAAGCACACTGTAGGAATTCGCTTCAAGGCCAACATTCTGTAAAAAATAATCCAAGGTCACCTGGGAAATGCTATTTTCACAAAGTATAATTGTGCAAACATAGTCAAGAAGCTACACATATAACAATAAAATCAAGTACGAAAAACAATAAGGTTACCATTCAAAGATAATTTGAGGCCAATGATATTTGCTTCCTTTAAACTATTAATACCCTTCAATGAAATCTTGCTTATACAAATTTCAATCAAGTGTTTTTTGGGACCTATGTCATTTGAATTATTTGGTAGAGAAAATAGATGGTATAGAGTTGTAAAGACAAGTTTTGCATTTGAAATAAGATAAAGTAAAATGGAGTGAATAGAGTGCAAATTCATCTAGATAAATCCTAAGACAAGCCTGGAGGCCAAATTCAGTGTGGTGGGTACCTTGAGTCCATCAAAAAATTAATGAAGAAATAGGATAAATATAAATCGTAATACTCGACCTAGGCAGATAAAATGAAAATGCTTCAACAGCCTTCGTGATCGACAGTACCTTTTTAAGATTAATTAATGAAAACTTACCACATGGTCATAAAACCAACAATGAAAACATGTTAAGTTTTATGATATGAAAAATGAAACAACAAATTAGTGGTTATACAAGACAAGACAGGATTAGGAATAAAAGCACTAGAGAGAAAGTTGTGACAGCCACCGTCTACTGTAAAAAAGACAGTTGGTCTTATTGTGGTTTGTACATGTGTTGAGCAGACATTGGAAAATAGCCCAATAATTAGAGGTAGAAAGCAATGAAGCAAAACAATAAGCTACAATCAAGAAAGAATTGAACTGTACGATCAATAATTCTATATCACAGAGCATGATTCATGACAGGACATGACTTAATGACATCATTTAATCCATGTAACCGATCCCACCTAATGGGAAAAGGTTTTGATTGTAATTGTTAGTGTTGTTTTTGTCACAAAGCAAACAATGCCTTGTGGTACTGATCGTCAAACAGTAATGCCGCAATGAATACATACAAGAAAAATTAGTACAATTGTGTATATGATGATTTTCCATATCAGAAATTCAGAATAAGACCCATAGAAATGCCAGTAGAGAACTTTATTAGATGAAGGATATTCTAATGATCAGATATATAAAGGAAAACAAAAAAAAAATCTAAATGAAACCGTTGAAAAGTACTTAGATCTATATAGCTACTTTAAGTAATATGTACTAGGTGTGTGGCAAACCACAATGGCAATGCAATTATTTAAATAGATAAATTTGCCTACAATAGACCCACAATGGGTCCAATCCTTACCTCTTTAAATAGAACATCCTCTCATTATAATTCTAACTGATAACCAACCTACTTAAGGAAACTCTATGTTTTCCCCCTTAGTTTGACCACAACGCACATACTTTAATACAGCTCTATTATTGACTAGCATACATGTAATACGGACACAACCCTAACACCAATAATAATTTCAGAAAATAGAATTGATTGAATGAAATTTTATGCATCAGAGTCAGAGTTGTGTCGATGTGCTAGTGTGTCAGTCATCGGAAGTTAAACACACCTTAAGAACTCTTTTATTTATGGACAAATGTTATTAAATTGGTGGTTATCTATGAAGCACATATAATTTATTTATTAAGAAAATAAATCTATGTCGGTCTCATATTATGTTAGTTCCTGAGACCTCTTTTTTAATTACTTAAAAGTGTTGGTGATACATAGTAGTAGTAGAGTACATAATGTAATAAAGTTAACGTATTGTAACACTGAATTGACCCATGTTCCAACAAAAGAGCGATAGAAAAAAACAAAGCAAGAAACTAACCGTATAAGTTTGACTGAAAACAGGAAGATAAGCAAGATCTTCAGACTGACCCCAAGCCCTAATCAACTGAAAAGCCCTTGTTCTATTTTGCTGATCAGTCTGTTGATTATCAAACAACCTAACCATATCATCTAAAAGCTTCTCAGAAGCAATTTCAGAAAAAACCTTTTCACAATTCATAGCACAAGTTTCCAACAACTCAAGGCTATGCTTCTGAACAACAGGGTTCTTGTGACTAATCCTCCTCTTTATACCTTTCACAACTTCCGAACCGTTAAACTCTTCGGCGTTGATTAGACCGCATATTCTCAAATTCATTCCCCAATTTGGTTCATCCAACGTCTCTGATGTTGCTTCGTCGACCATCTTTGATTCCGGCGTCGGAGTTTGGAGTATTTCCTTCATTTTGCCGCTTACGATTCGACCCATCTGGGCCCCACCGGTTTTGAGCCTCTCGCCGAATTGAGCTAACTTAGACTTGTCCATGAGAATGAGGTGGTGGTTGTGGAGTGAGAAAGTGAGGAACCCTAGATCGAATTGTGTTCGTTACTGATGTGGAATGTGAAAATGGGAAAGTGGAGAGTTGAAGTTTCAGAGAGAAACAAATGTTTTATATGATTTGATTAGATTATTGATTTATGTTCTTTTACGTGGCTTTCTTTGGAGAGCCTTGTATGGTTTTTTTTTTTCTCTATTAAAAATCATTAATGAATTGGTCCGCCACTCACTAAAGTCTTCTCAACCACGTCTCCATCTCTCTCATAGACTCTATTAATATTTTAAAATAGACTCTAAACTATTTCTCAATTTACTCTTTTTCTAATTTTACAGTGTTAATTGATATTAATTGGGCTGACGTGGAAAATTAAATGTTATTTATTATCAAATTGATCTCTATATGTACTAAAATAAATCATATATAAATCAACAATATATCATAATTTGAGTAACATACAATTACCTTGTAGTTAGAACTAATACTATCTCTTTTCTTAAATGAACATGTAAATAACTTTTTAATTATTTTGATTGGGCGGATGGAGTGTTTTCTCTTAAAACTCAAGTACGTGAACAATCCATATGTTGTGAGTGCATCGGAAGCAACTGAAAAAAAGAAAAGAAAATGACATAGATTTTTATAGGGTTTGTAGTTGTACTTAAAATGCTAAGATTTTGAAGGGTTTGTAGTTTGTACTTGTACTTAAAATGCTAAGATTTTATGTCACTTTGATGGGTTAAATTTGAGACCAATTTTTGGTGTTTTAATATTTATTTTTTTCGCATGGGATAATTAATCATTAATCACTATTTATATTTATATTTATGAAAACTAAATTTTTAGGGTGTCCCTAATGTGGACCCTAAAAAAATGTCCACAAGTGGACCTGTGGCATTCAACCGGGTACAGCCGGTAAGTAATAATTTTTTCGCATTTTCTTTTTCCAATTTTTTGGACACTGCTTGTAAACGATAGAGCCACAACTATGGCATAGTTGTTGATATAAGGCGTGTCGCATGCCCTTTATACACATCGTCTCTCTTTTTATCTCGTTGGAATTTATCGGATAATATTCTATAGGACATTTAAGGAGGAAATGGGATAATTGAAAGACAAGGCTTTAAAGACAAAGCTATTTGTTTTTATACTTTATAATTGTTCCAACAAATGTCATGGTGCCATATGTGTGACTCGAAAGAGCTTGGGAAGTAGAGTGTCTTGTGTGATGCTGATTCCATCGAGAAAATCAATATTATGTATGTGGTACGTGAATGGTTACGGGATATGGGGGAATAAGGAATAAAAGAAATCAACTAGGTCGATAGCTTATGTTGCGTATAACTTCTATGACGACTGACGAGAAGGTGGTGAAGAGCGAAATTGTTATGAGTTTGTGTGTCGTTGTTCGTTGGGTTCTGTTTAAGTTGTATGAAAGGGGACGGCTCTATCATTTACATACAATGTGAAAATTAGAAAAAAAGTTGTTTGCCAATGCCGATTCTACCACTTAAAAGCAAAGGTCCACCCACGCTTTAATTAGAGGCACCAAATTTTCAATTTAGTCTTTAAAATATCATTTTCTCTTATTTATTTTAAAAATTATTGAAATAATAAATAGTTTTTAAATCATTATGAATTCATACTTTCTTCTCCTTTATTTCTTTAGAATAATAGAACTTGGCGATGTTCATACAAAATTATTTAAGTCTTTAATATCAGTTTATTTTAAACAAAATTTTACCTTTTATTAAATATGAATATCAATTATCCATTCACTCTAAAATTTTATAATAAAAAAAATATGAATACTCCAATTTATAAGCAAATATTTTTCTCTTCTAATCAATAAATGTGTTGTAATGCTACCATAACTCTCATCTTAAGGCATATATTCCCTTCAATCTTAAATATTTTACCATATTTTTACCTTATATATAAAATTTGAGGGAGTAATCAATATTCTTTGGAAGAAGTTATAAAGATGCCTTTGAGCACTCCCCACAACTCATCCATTGAAAATGAGCAATCACCCAAATGCATGGACAAACTGGCAACCAAGAACCATCTTCATTATGAAACTAAACCATCCCTTTTTTTTATTAAAAAACATTATATTAACTAAAACAAAAGTTGAGAAATCGTAGGTATATTTTGAAACAGAAAAAAATTATTGTGATTAAGTTGAGTTAAAAAATAAGTACGTCTATTTGTTTTTTTTTTTTTTAAATAACTAAGGGAGTTGGTTGTGTTTGATTAATACAATATAAAGATAATCTATTTAAGAATGATAAAAAATGAGTAAATTGAATATAAACATTTATTGATCATGGAAATAAGGGTTAATGAGTTCATTTTAAAAATAAAATTATAAATACTTTTATCACAAACTATTGAATGTCACGTAATGGTAATCACAAATAAATCTGACCATTATTGTCGTGAATAATTCCCTCATAAATTGAGGAGTTATCATTATAAATGTAAGTACCATTAATGTTCGTTCTTATAACCTCACACGAGGTTTAACTCATATTTTTTTACTATGGTTAATCATATTTTGTTTTAGTTTTAGAAAGGCGATCATTCCTCTTAGAAAATTTTGTTAATATTTAATTTATGGATAAATATATTTTTAATTCATATAAAATTATGATATATCAAGTTTAATTTAAAAAAAAATTATTTTAATATATATTTTAATTTTATAGATACTATTTTAAAATACAAAAAATATCAACTCTTTTAAAACCATTCAAAATTGAAATTAAAAATAAATAAAAAAGTTAAAATTTCAATTTAAAAAATTGTAATTTTATAAATATGAAAACTATATTTAATTGTTAAGTTATTTGATTTTTAACATTTTTATCACACGATTTTCAGTCTTCAACATTTGTTTTTTTACTGTGATTATTAAAATT
>JBBPBT010000151.1:7009408-7023082 GCA_037974875.1 Cicer bijugum | reverse complement strand
TTTTTTATCAAACAAGTTTTTTTTTTTTTTGAAGTTTTTGAAACATATTTTGAAAATGAAAGTTACCAAACCAAAATTTTCAAATTCTCTCATCTTAAAAACACATTTTCAAAATTAGATTACAAAACACTTTTTTTTCCCTTCTCTTCTTGAAAACAATTTTTTAAGAAACTGATTTATAAAATAGATTTTAAAAACTAAAAATCAAAATTGATTCAGACAAATTATATTATCAGGTTTATACTATGTCTCGGCTCGCAACTGTGTTTGAGTTTTTATTATTATTTAATGTACATGAAGAAGAAAACAATTGGTGTTTAGGCGTCTTAATTTCAAGTGAGTGGTGAAGGGAAAAGAGAATTATTTGTATTAAATTAATTAATTAGATGACAGTTTAGTAGTAGTTGTCGAGAGAGAACCCTGTTGAGGCATGGAACACGAATCAACTAAAGCTGTCTCTGATCTGTACATTTGATTTTATTTATGGATTCAGAAATAACAGGGCTAAGTCTTAGTTGTAGTTAAGTTCCTGACTCTTTAGTACCATCACGTAATTAACATTGGGCCCACTCAAGCCCATTAATACTTTTTTTTGTCGTAAAACTATACAAGCCCCGTATTAATTGACACAATACAAACAAACAACCTCTTTACATTTTCGTTTCTTTTTAATCAATACTAATTAATAACGGTGCTCTTTTAGAAAAGTAATGTCTTGCCTCTTTCTTGTATTTATAACAAATAATGATGCTCTTTCAGAAAAGTAATGTTTTGATCAAAAAATTTCATGGAATCATATAATCATCACATTGAACTATGAATAAATATATTAATAAATTTAACATCAAATCTTCACCCACCGTCTAAATGTAATAAAAATATAAATTTTCTAACTTATATATCATTCAATATTTACTTTTTAAAAAAAAAAAAAATCAATGCGGAACTTCTAAATTAACATTAAATTCCTTACCCTTCCGATACATGTTTCACAGGCTATATAAATTAAACATTAAATTCCTTACCCTCCATCCATGTGCATCACACGAGAGCCCCATAAGTTGATCCTCTATTCCTGCATAGGCCGACAAAACGTTGCGCCCAAATTTCCAATGGAACATAGGTTAAGGATATATAGTGAGTAGTTAATATGATATTCACCTTAATTAATATTATTTTTCAATTAACTTAAGCTAGTTAACTAATTCCAGTACAGCTCATATGAAGAATTAATTAGAAGGAGAACAAGGTCAATATGACTCACACAGTGAAGTGAATGAATGTAAATCTCTGAAATAATTTTTGAACATAAATTCTAATATTATACACTTTATAAATCTACTGTTTAGAATTTCTATTAATATTTTTTTCTCTCTTTTTATACAAGTGACGAAGAGGAAAATACACTGGTTCATTATGTATTTTACATGGTGTCGTGTAAGATATCAATCTTTTGCGTTTAAATAACACATGATTTTATGTATTGGTTGAACAATAATTTTTAATTACTGTGTAATCTGATATATATCCACGGATCCACCGTCAAATCAAAATTAA
Organism: Cicer bijugum; assembly: GCA_037974875.1. Lineage (NCBI taxonomy): Eukaryota > Viridiplantae > Streptophyta > Magnoliopsida > Fabales > Fabaceae > Cicer > Cicer bijugum. The sequence continues at coordinate 7,021,525 of JBBPBT010000151.1, read as the reverse complement.
ACAATCTAAATTTCATGTTCAAATTTTATATTTAAAAATAATTAAAATTGAACTTTTAAAAATAAATATACTAAATATATTTACAGAACATTGAGATTGACAATCGATTAACACATTAAGATGTCGCTGTTAAGTTTCTTAATATACATAGTACAATATATATGAATATTTTACAACTATGAACAGCTGCTTCGTGAAAGGAACATCATAAATCCAGCTTAGAAAATAAACTACTTCATTCTTGCGGGGTTTATATATTAAATTAATTGAATCTAGCGTAGGTTTAGTAATTGATGTGAAATATATCACTAATTTGACCATAGATTCTCATAGCATATAGGCAAAAATTTCAAAGATCGAGTAACAAAACAATACGCATATATTATACATGGAATTAATTATCTATTTAATGATGTGAAAGGTACTAATTCATAAATTGTCAAGTATGCTTGAAAGTTACATTAACTTTGAAATTCAATTCAATAAAATTATTTTAAGATACACTCAATTCCTAAATCAACTAGCTAGTATGATCCACCCACTTAAATAATTATAATCTATGATCGTGAAACGTGCGGTGTATCCTTGAAACAGGGTTTTATACTACTTGGTAATTTACATTTTTTTTATAATATATATGCATTTTAAGGGAATATAGGTATAAAATAAAGTACTGTATATGATAGGAACAAGAGAGAAAGAAACTAAATGACTATATTGATTGGAAGAGTTTATTATAAATTATATGAAATTGTGAAAGACAAGAAAACAGTGTAAGATTATAGTACAAGATTTTGTAAAGGACAGCCCAACAAGAACTAAAAAAAAATATCGGAGTATAGAGTTATTTATTTAATTAATGCCTCCTCTGCATGCATGTCCTTTGCAAAAACAGAGAGATTTTTTGGTCAACTAAATTAATCTGAAAACGAATTAATACTACGTACAAATAAATAAATAAAAAATTACGTGCAAATAAGAGAGGGAAAGTGTGGAAGAAAGTTACTCCTATATGAAAGCAGGCCTGGACCTTTACTCTGTCTCTCATTAACGTCAACTAACCATGAAGTTAATTACTCTATGCACATCAATAGTTTTATTTTATTTTTAATGAACATGAATAGTTTTACTAAATTTTTAAATTTGTATCATCTCAATTCAAATTTCACTCGGTCTCTCTCAATTCTATCTATTTTTTATTAATCCACTATATTTTTAGACTTAATCAAAGCACCGATAGTCTACAAGTTAATCACCTATTTTATGTTGAAGTTCAACTCTTATGTATTAAAAGAAAAGAACTGTGATACAAAAAAATAGGAAAGAACTAAAAAACAATGAGAACTGTAAAGATCAAACTTTAAACTATTTAAACGGATCATGATTTGCTACCATTTGGGATCATGCATTTTCATGTTATATTTCATCTGAGTCATAGATGTTAGATCAAACGATTCATAACACTCTGTTAATTTTATTATATAAAATAATCTCAATCGTTGATTTAAATCAAATAATTAAGCATTATAACTACGTAACTCAGTTCCAACATATAATCAAATTCTGACTTAAACATTCGACATTGATGGTGTTAAAATTCAATTATGAGTAGTTAGTACTCACGTTGACTAGAAATTAAGAAAATGTTAGATATATAAAGAGTGCCTCATAATTAAAATTTTGGGTTGAGATGTGTTATCTAAATCTCTTGAAATCTTTGATGTTTAGTCCATTAAAAAAGAGTTTTTTATTTATAAAAAAACAAAAAAAGAAAGGCTATGAAGAAAGTTAAGAGGTTCAATATTTATTATTAAAAAAACCAAGAAGCACGAAAACTCACGAATGGTTTAAAACTGTAGGATGAATTTTTTGTTTTTATTATTTATTTTTAATTCCATCCGCTTGATTTTCATTGTCCATGTTTCGTGCGCTGGAGTGTCGTGCCATATAGCATGCAGTACCACTCTTATGCAAACTTGAAAAGCCAATAAAACTAATTTTAATTAAAACCAAAAAGCTAACCAGACAATTAAAGAATTACCAAATTAGCAAAACAAAATCATTATTCATAGAAGTTCCTGCAATGACAATAATTAATTAATTAATTGAATGAAATGTAAAAATTAATTTTAATTAAAAGCAAATTAAATTTAAAATATTTAGTTTTTAATATATTTATGTAAAATTAAATTAAATAATAAATTAAAATACATTTTAAAAGTTAAAAGGTGCAAACTATAACTTTAACTTATAACTAATTTTAAAGGTAAAATAAATTTTATAGTAATAATAATATATTTAAATATATCAAAAAGTAATTTTATTTTTTTTTAAAAATGAACTAATTAAAAAAAAAAAAAATGACCCTACACAGCCGCAAAACTCACGGAAATAGATCAGACAGTAACGAAAATTGCAAAACCCCTGAGCATGAGCACCAGCAGCAGCACCCACAAAGTGCAAATTAACCTTTGTGCAGATGCAGAACCCTGCTGGCTGCTGCAATGCAACATGTTCACTATCTAGTTATCGTTCATTGCTCTCAACGCCTGCACAATTTTGCAGCAGTTACCTAACAATAATCCAACGTAATAATCCAACATAATTAATATTTTTTCAGTAGTAATTTCCCATTTAGATATTGATATCTACATTAACATCCTGTAAAAAAATCATGTCGACAAAAACACAATATCTACGTTAATCTATAAATGTTTTGAGAGAATTTACTAATGTATTAACATCAGAGTAAAAAATTTATTATAAAAAATATTATGAAGGAACATTAATATCTTAAATAATCTTTTATAAAAATTAGCAGTAATTTATCCTCTAGCATATGTAATTTATAAATATAATATGGTAGTACATATATATGGATGCAATTAAATGCATTTGTTTTCCATTTATTTCATTGTTTTTGTTTCATCTCACTTTTCTTAATTTTGTAATAAGAAAACTCACAAATATAGTTAAAAAAAATATTATTTGACTATTTAATGTTATAAATTTATGTCAGATTTTTTTTATAAATTTACATGTAATGTTATTCTCTCCACTATTTAATAATTTCAAACCATCGTTGAATATAAGATTAAATATAGATGTTTTTAATTTTAGTTATTGTAAAATAAAATTACAACTTTTAGATCCTGTAAAATTATTCAACAAATAATTTTAATTTTTGCTGAAATGAAACATGTTTATAAAAAATCCTTTAATAAAAATTAAATTTTTTTTAACATCAGATAAATTAAATATGAGTTTTTAGATATTAAAAACTCAAGATAGAAGTAATGAAAATATGAAATTAAAAGTCAAATATTATACTTATTTTTTGTAGATAATTTTTTTTATTATTGAAAATATGCTTAAAATATTATACATAATAATTTTATACAGATTAAAATTATATTTTTATTTTATAAAAATTAATATTAAAATTTTATAAAAACTAAAAATATATTTAAATAATCATAAAAATATTATTATTTTTATATACACAGGTCATTTAATACTGATAGCATGTTTCATATCGAGGAATTAATTTGATTTTTTTTTTCTTGAATTTTGATTATCATTATTTATTATTACTAATAGGGATGGTGAGAAGTGGACAAAGGTAGTGTCAGAAATTAAAGTGTTTACATTTTGAAAGAGAAAAGGGAAGGTTAAAAAGGGTAAATTGTTAGGGGCATTAGAGTCAATTGAAAAGGAAGTGTCATTCAAAACTACAGGAGTCAAGAAAAGAAAAGAGAATCATGTTATTCCCTCATTTTTAGTTTTTTACCCCTCCAAACTTTTTCCTGTCTCCATCCAAACCTACTGTCCAACTTTTCTTTCCTATTTCCTCCAAACCCTCTCTCTCTCTCTCTCTCAATCAAGAATGAAATATATTAATATAACCATTAACAAGTTATGATATCATGAACCAAGTTTGAGTTTGTTTCACCCTTTTAAGGAAAAAATATCAGAAATCAAAGCTTCTAAAAAATACACTGCTATATCTTTGAGAAGAGCTTTCTAACTATATATACTTCAATTAACACTTCACAGTACTCATCCAATCAATCTCATCACACATTAAAAAAAAAAAAAAAATTCTTCCTTCTGCTTCATCATTTTCAGGTATATATCTCCTATTTCTATCTCCTAAAATAAACACAACAAATTATGTAACCTACCAATTAACAATCAGAATTTGTTTCTTTTCTTTCTTCAAAAGTTGTTGTTGATTTCATTTTAAAGTAACTTCTAAATGGATTATAAAAAATCAAACAAGAAATCATTCAAATTATAAGTATAGTAACTCTCATCTCACTCTGATCTCAGGAACCCTAGAAAAACAAGGTATTCCTGTCAAAACAACTTTGGATCTACAAAGCAAAGAATTGAAGGAAATTAATTAAAGTTGAAGTATATATATATGGATTCAATTCAAGAATTTATAAACACATGTAACATTGGAAACAGCTGCAACTTCATGAACAACAACAACAGTATAAGCAGTACAACAAGCTTAACAACACCAAGTGGAAGTTCTTCATCATCAGCTGTTTCAACCATCACCACCAACACACCAAACAGTAGCAGCCGCTATGAGAATCAGAAACGCCGTGATTGGAACACTTTTGGTCAGTATCTCAAGAATCATCGACCTCCTCTTTCTCTCTCGCGGTGCAGCGGTGCACATGTTCTTGAATTTCTCAGGTAAATATGTAAATATAATTAATCAACATGCACCCTCTCTTTCTTTTTATTTCTATCTCTAACACTACATATCAAGGTTTTAAATAACAGTTGCAATTGCATCGCAATTCTTAATATTAGTTTATGATATATAAAACAACAATTCTTTTTTAAACTTTGCTCTCTCTTTCTCTCTCTTTATATATATAATTTTAAATTGTGGTTGGAGTGACTAATATGATAGGCTTGCATATAGTTTTGTGAAGAGAAAATTCATAATATGATTGTTGAGATTGTTGAGATGAAATGGATGTTCTGTAGCAAATGGAATGGAAGAGAGAGATGGAGAGTGGATAAGATCCAAATCCCTATTGAAATTGTAGTCACATATTTTTGAAAGTCTTGATTATCTATAAATATATCAGAATGAAAAGAATTATGGTAAAATAATTGTTGAATGGGTGTAGGTACCTGGATCAATTTGGGAAGACAAAAGTTCACACACCAATATGTCCATTTTATGGACATCCAAACCCTCCAGGTCCATGTCCATGTCCTCTAAGACAAGCATGGGGAAGCCTTGATGCACTAATAGGTCGTCTTCGTGCAGCCTTTGAAGAAAATGGAGGTAAACCAGAAGCTAATCCTTTTGGTGCTCGAGCAGTGAGGCTCTACCTTCGTGAGGTTCGTGATCTTCAATCCAAAGCAAGAGGAATCAGTTACGAAAAGAAGAAAAGAAAGCGTCCACCATTGCCAACACCACCTCCAACTGCTGCAAACTCATCATTAGATATCATCAATTGACACTCTTCTCTTAATCAATGCTCTTTTTATTATCATATATATTTAGGGTTTTTATTTTCTCTCTTTTTTCTTTTTTTTTTTTTTTGTTTAATAATATCATGTGAAAGCTGCTGTGAAATCTGATGATAGATATAAGACTGTTTGTTTGTCTTTGGATCCTGTTTGGTTTCAGATGAAAAAGTGTTCAAAATCTGAGAAATCATTTATCTGCTTTTAAAGATTTTGCAGACACTGTTATGTTGCTTGTACTCATAGTAGACTCATAGTGGACTGAAAAAGTTGAAGCTAGTCATCATAGTGATTCTCAAGAAGGAACCACTTACTTACAACCACAGTCACAACCATGGCATTATTTTTATTATTATTATTATTATATATATTTATATGTTTTTGTACAATTATTCAATATGTCAAGCTTAGACAATTGCAGCACATTATATGCCTTTAATCACATATGCATACTTTCTGTTGGAACATATATATATTATATGTTATAATAAAATTTCTATATTTGAAGGGTTCAATTTTACTACAATTGTTACCAATTTGTTGTGCTACAAATAGAATTTAAGTTTCTAACTTTGAAGATACATTTGTAGCAAGTTGTCACTTCCATTTACATATGCATATAATACACAGTGATGTGGATAACATTATTTGAGTCTAATATGTATATATTGATGTGATAATTATTTGTTCATATCTATCTATACAAAAGATCTTTTCTTATCATAACTTACTTTTATAAATAACTCTCATGTGATTAGATACTTGCATTGCAGTGTTGTTTTAGTGTGGAAAGAGAATGCTATATAAAGAGTTTAATGATTCATAATATATTAGTAATTTCTATTTCAAATTGACAAAGCTTTATTTTCTACTTACTTTCTTTGATAATATTCTATTTCATTCTTATGTGCAATGCAGTAGTGCTATCATTTCAACTTATACCAAACAAAAGAAAATTAATTAATGGCAGACAAGGTAATTAATTTGTATATCACTAAACCTTCAATTATTTGTTTCATATACTTTATGCTAGCTAAAATATGGTTTTCATCTCAATAAAAATATATATTAATTTTCTTTAATATTCTTAGAATGGTTTATGTTAACCTATTCTATTCATCTCCATTTATTTGGTGTTGAAATACTGGTCATGCAGGATTATTGTTAAATATATAAAGACATATTAAAACTGAAATATAAGAATATCTTCCAACTCAAATAAATAAACCCATAAAAAAGGAACCACGATCAAACATAATACAGGTCATTCTCATTCAAATATTTCTAAATCCATTTCGTAGAATAATGTCATTAAGACAATCGTTTTATACCTCAAAATAAAGTAATTTTTTTACTTAATTAATAGTCGATCCTCCCGTGATCATGCCATCGTCATAAGTTCATAACCCTACATATTCTACTATTTTAAAACTAAAGTATAAAAAAAATTTCTAAAATAAATAATTTTCAACAAAGATTAATTAATTGACTTTATTATCAATTGAAAAGAAATATCAAATGAAATCAATTATGAAAGAATTTTCAATCTAAAACCTATTAAAAATAAAATTTTACATGAAGGGTACTCAACTATTGACATATTTAAAGATATTCTAAATAGAGTTTAAACATATGTCATATAAAAAATTAAATTATCTAAAATATAATTTTAGAATATATCAAAATAGAATTTAAATTATTATTAGTCTATTAACTAGATAATTTATCTAAAGATATATTTAAATAAGTTATTATAAAATAGATTTTTAAGTAAGTTAATTAACATATAACTTTTGAATCCAATAGCACTTAAATGAGACGACACTTGTCTTTTCTAACTTAATCAAATTCTTAACTTTAGACCTAGACTTGAGCATGCCACAACGTTAAAACTTTTAGTAATAATTTATCGTTCAATTGAATTCTACCAAGCTCTTGAGATAAATTTATTAAGTTGTACCCGCAGGAAACTACGGTTTACACTAAGACAATGTCTAACTTTAAAAAATGTCAAGCTCGAACTTAAAAATAAGTCTATAACAAATAACAAGTTATATTTTAACTTTAATTTTTTCTATCAAGTCAAACTTAAGTCTTTAAAGTTTTCTTCAGATAACAAATATTTTTATTTTTTATAGAAAAATATTAGTAATAAGTTAACAAATCATTTTTATTTTTTTATTGACAAATATTAGTAATAAGTTAACATTTTTTACAATTTGAATTTATCCGACAAGTTAGCTGTCCTAAATATTGTGTTATCTATCCTTTTTGTAACGCGATCTAATTTTTTCTTTTATGGCTCAAAAAGAATAATTTTCCTTAATCCCTCTGGGTGGATGAAGAGACGCCTATTAAGCTTTTAATTTTTTGTCACAAGCAAAACCCAATAGGACATATGATATATGCTGTTGATCAAGATTAGCTAAGCTTACGACACCTAAAAGTTATTCTAGTGGGACATACGAGTCTACCACTTGTGAAGACATAAAGGATCTATTCCTTCATGTAATTATTCATATATATTGTGTTTGTTTGTTTTAAGATATAATCATAATTTCAACAGCAACAAAAAAATACAAGGAATATTATATCCATGATTGTCGTTTTCAAGTAATGTGTGTGCTCTTGTGTCGAACTTAATGTGCTTGGTACTAGTCTATATATTAATGTGAGTGTAGGTTAATAAGTAAATTGTTTTACTTAAGAATAATGATATATATGTGCTTGTCATTGATCGTGTAACAATCCATGATTTAGCTCTATGATTTAAAAATTCTTCAGAGCCAATGGAAATAATATCGTTAATTAGGATAAGTAAAATATAAAACTTAATACACGAGTTATACTTTGAGTGGGATGAGTATTGACAATGAGTAGTGTGAAAGTTAACTTTATGAAAGAAAAAAGAATTAGGATTTCTTAAAAGCAAAAAAAGTTGGATTTAAATCGATTTCAATAACTCATAAACACATTGTCAGTTATGTTTAGACGTAATGTCAAAATTTCTTTAGGAACATTAATTGTTTCACTGCATAATAAATCGATTTATTTTAATATTTTTAGTTAAAATGTATATATATTAAAATGCTCTATTGAAAGCCAACTGAAGTAGTGTGTCTTGGAGAGGATTTAATTTGCACGACCTAAACTGGTCTTAGTCACTAATCTCTCAACTCTAAAATCTCACTTAATATATCTTCGTAATCTCTATAAAACTCAGCCTCTCCTTAGAAACACTACTCCAAATCAACAATGACTGATCGATAACAATAAACATATAACTCTCATAAAAAACCACAACACATTACCAACGTAAAAGTTCGATAAAAAAAATTTGCATCCAAGGGAAGAATAACCTTATAATAATATTGGATATTGAATATTTATAATAGCATTAAAGATCTTTATATTTCATTTTAAACTTTTTGATGTCCTCAATCAATCACACGTACACATACAAAGGCAGTGATAACTAGCCAATAGTGCTAACAAATGGGGCAATAGAGGCCCAATAGGGTAGTAAGTAAAGTTTTTTTATAAGAAAAAAATTTATTAAATGGAATATAAAAAGTATTTCAACCTTTACAATTAAAAAAAAAAAAAAAAAAAAAAAAGCACAATCTTAATCCAACGTAACAAGTAGTAACTATTAACATATCTGACCACAAAAAAAAGAAAGCCTAATACAAAACAAACATTACAACCATCTTACACAAGGCATGCCCCACCTTCCCACAACGATTGATTCCCTACAAAAGTTGCTTAATGTTTTGTTTAGCTTTTCCATATATACTCGTTATGGTAGTTACTTTAAACGAATACTCAAAACAATCTAAGTAGATCCATACGTACACATCACTTATTTATATTTTTTTTTATTGCTAATCTCTATAAAAACATATTTCTACAGAAATTACAATATTGATCATATTAATAATTTTATATCATTGTTAAATTAAATAAAAACTACATCAACACATATTCTTGTTTATTGTGATGTTTTCTTTCATTTTTTAATGATGGAACCAGAATGTAAAAAGGGAGAGAGAGAGAGAGAGAGAGTCTATAAAGATTGGTGTTTTTCTTTCATCCTTCAATAGTGGTTGCTAATAAGATGAATCCCTATTAACCAAAGTAAATTTGATTGGAGATGCTCTAATATAACTGACTGATTTTTAATTTTAAGCAAGTGATTGCAATTTCTTGTCTGACCTCCCACGTTATGAACAATATATTTTACTGTTTTACGGATCCAAGCGCAGAATTATCAGCTACTTTGTTGGAGGCTAATTAAAACGGACCACAATATGTTGCAGTTCAGGACTATGTATTTCATCTCAACCGTTAATTTTTTGGATCATAGTGTTATTTTATTGAATGTTAGCCTTGATCTTAATTACTGTCAACGGATAATATAATTCTAATAAAAATATTAACTACTACTTAAATATATTATTATTTAATTTAATAATTGAGATTGGGATCATTTTTATACTTGTAATTAAATTATATATTCTCTAGATCAACGTGATGTGGTGGATATATATGGGATTCTAATTTTAACAATTTAGACTATGTGTGTAACAAGAGAAAATATTCATTTCCAAATTCTTTTTATTGTTTGGTTTCGTGTAACTAATTTGAGAAGATGAAAAATAAATGGATTTTTTTGCTCTATTTTTAATTTTACCCCTACTTTCTTTTTTGTCATTTTGAAAATCTCATCCCATTTTATTTTATTTTATTTTATTTTCACTTTCTACACAGTCAAACAAGAAAAAATAATATTTTTATCTTTTTGTTTCTCTTACTTTGTCTTCGACCAAATAATTACAAAATTCTTTTCCTTTCCCTTACCTTTCTTTCCTCTCATCGCTTTCTTTTATAAATAAAACATAGCTATAATGATTTTAATATATGTTGTTGGGAATGGGTTGATTAACTACCTTGGATATAGGATTCTAATTTGGATGCTTTTATGTGTGAAGTAACCACACACGTTCCCATATACCATGGATCTTCTACATATTCTTTACTCTCTTCCATTTGATGGAGAGGATTCACTTCACATGGTATACACTGACCATTGCAAGTGATGGATATAAACGTAGATTTTGATGAGCTCAAAAGGATTGTCTTCACGGTTGTGATCGATGGGGTGGATATATATGTACGTGTAGGGAAGATGGATACGTCCATCCATCGATCACTTCTCAAACCTTTAATGTTTTGTTTGCCAAAGATAGCAGATAACTAATAAGTTACTTAAAAGCATATGAGTAGTAGTTAATTGATTTATATAGTATAGTTGATATATTTATAGAATATATAAAATAATAAAAAAAAAATTAATTAAGACAAAAACGGTAAAAAAATGTAGAAAAAATAAAACATTATAAGTTCAAATATTACTTCAATTAATTTTATCAAAAACTTTATAAACACGTGAAAAAAAAATTATTATAAAACAAGACTATTAAATTAAACGCTATAAATTATCAGCTATAAACTTATTTTTTTGTCTTGTGAAACAGACCTTAGGACTTTATTTGATAATTTGTGTATAACACATAAATATGTTGATTGTCGATAAGCTAGCAACTAACATATTAAATTTGAAAATTTTAATTAAATTAATTGTTGAATTAAGTGATAGAATAAAATATTTTTTTTTAAATTATTTCTTCCGTCTTACCGTGAGTTCGGTTATAATTAAAAATTATCCCATAATGCACATATTCTTTCAAAATTTTAATATAATATTAACTTTTTTTTTATTCTCAAATTAATACTGATTATGTCCTAAACACACCCTTGCTAACAATTTGGCATCTGTAAAACTATTAAGAGCTAACAATTTGGCCGACATCACAACAGTAATTTTTCTAATTGCACACGCACGTGTAAATATTTTAAACAAAGAAATATAGAGTTTCTTTTTCGTCTTTTCTAGAAATAACAGCTAGGACAGACAAAAAAAAAAAAAGAAACACATATAGGAAAAGTTGAAATGAGGCAATAACACTTAGTTGGTCAACAACATTAATTGCGTATTTGCATGTTTGGATTCCACCAAAGAATCGTGCATGTTAACGCAGACCCCATCCGGAATCTCCGTTGGCACTACAAGACTAAAACAACACTGTGAGTCAGTAACTTGGTTGGTACTACGTAACAGATGTGACATGTCCTTCATTTTTCTTCACAAAATAAGATATTCATGATTTAAACTAAAATAAATAAAATTGATTGAAAATAATATAAATTTATTAAAAATAAAAATATATTCTTCAAATAAATTTATAATATCCATGAATATCATTTAATTAAAAATTGTTTGTAAATTTAACAAAAATAAAATAATTTAAATTTTTAAATTTTTAATTATGTCATGTTGATGACTTTAAAGTAATTAATTGAATTTTTAAAATACAAATTAAATTAATTTTTCCATTCTAATGAAATAAATATTGTAATAAGATAAAAACAAAAAACATTGCACCAAAAAGACAAATAAATCATCATAACATAAAAACATAAAGAAAATACATGTTTGTAAACACCACTTATTTTAATTAAAAAATACATAAAAATAATATAGAAAGAAGATTT
>JBBPBT010000151.1:6989930-7000971 GCA_037974875.1 Cicer bijugum | reverse complement strand
TTTAGTAACGTTTTATAAAATAAAAATATATATTCTATTTGACAGAAAATACATAAATTTATTAAAAATAATTATAAAATACGAATATATGAAAAATTATTAAAAATGTTACTTCCAATTATTAAAAACTATTATCTATTATATATGTTTTTTTTTACAAACTGTTGATTGAAATATATTCAATAATTTTTTGTTACAACAGCTTCTCATACTCACAATTAAAATATCATATTAATAAAACAAATAAATTTAGACTATACTACAATATAATTTAATATTAATATTTTTTTAAAATAAAAAATATTTAATATCAGTCATATTTTTAAATTTTTACATCTTATTTTTGGGTTTGTATTTTACATTTTATTTCATCAAATAAATGTAAATACCATTATATGTTAACAATCAAAATACAATAAATCAAATAATTATCCTATATAATAAATTATCATACGAATTTTATCAATCTAGTTAAACTTAAATTTGAAGAATATTCCTGCTTTGTTTAGCGAATATATTTAACTTTGATGGTGGTCCACACGAGTGCACTTTAATTTAACAGCGGCACCGACACCAGGTTCCTTCGTTACCGCGTAAATTAACGGAAATCCAACTTTTCTCCATTAATGCAATGCAAATGATATTCATCAATCACACTCCATAATTTATTTCTTTCTTTCTTCTTCGAATCTCAGAACAACGCTACCCTTTTTTCTTACTACTTGTTTGTTTCTCCCCAAATGGGTTCTCTACCAGCATTTCCAAACGACCTTTCTCCCAAACAAGGTATTAACGGCCTCATTGACGAAAGAACCCTCGCCAATCTATTCAAATCCCAACAAAACCATCTCAACTTCTTCTTTGACCGTATCGACCACTCCCAAACCCTAGCTTTCACACGCACTCTCCTCGACGCCTCCGGCACCGTCTTTTTCACCGGAATAGGTAAATCCGGCTTCGTCGCTCACAAGATCTCACAGACTCTCGTTTCCCTCGGTATCCGTTCCGCTTTCCTCTCTCCTGTCGACGCCCTACACGGTGACATTGGAATCCTCAGCGATCGTGATGTTCTCGTTCTCCTCAGCAAATCCGGCGCCACCGAGGAGCTCCTTCGTCTTGTCCCCTGCGCTAGGGCGAAAGGCGCGCGTCTCATCGCTGTCACATCCGTCGAAGCGAGCGCACTTTCGACGGTGTGCGATATGAACGTGCATTTGCCATTGGAGAGAGAGCTTTGTCCTTTTAACCTTGCGCCGGTTACTTCCACTGCTATTCAAATGGTTTTCGGTGACACCGTGGCGATCGCGCTCATGGCCGCACGAAATCTCACCAAAGAAGAGTACGCCGCTAATCATCCTGCCGGAAAAATCGGCAAGAGCCTCATCTTTAAGGTCCGCGTTTCTCATTCGTACGAGTTTTCTGCTTTATGAACAGATTGAAATAACAGAATATGCATTTCCTGTTAACAAGACGGTTATAAATCGCGGTTACTTAATTATCATCGATATCGCGGAAAATTGTAATGTGTGTTTGAGATCTCCAATTTTATTGATCTGGATTGCGACTTAGAATTAGAACATTTTTAATCAGTGAATTAATCGGATCAATTTGGTTTTAGTGAAAACAATTTTCAAGGAGATAACTGCGATAACAGTGTAGTTAAACTGTTAAAGATCTCTAAAATTGCGGCCGTGAATCACGATTTAGAACCTTTTTTATCAGTGAATTATTGGATCAAGTAGGCTTTCGGCAAAAATGATTTGCGAAGGAGATGTAATTGGTTGTGATTGTGTTTGTGTATAGGTAAGAGATTTGATGAAGAAGGAAGAGGAGCTTCCGATCTGCCGCGAATCGGATTTGATTATGGATCAGCTTGTGGAGCTGACGAGTAAAGGATGCGGATGCTTGCTTGTTATAGATAGTGATCACCGTTTGATTGGGACATTTACCGACGGTGATCTGCGTCGTACTCTTAAAGCTAGTGGAGATGCCATTTTCAAACTCACTGTGGGAAAAATGTGCAACAGGTAACAACCGGCATCTGCATAATCATTAACCATTTCCTGTGAATCTCTTTTATCCCCATTTGCTTTTTAAATTGTTCAAACTCAAAAGCTTGTTTAGTTTTGTTTTTTGACAGATATTCTTTAGCTTATTCAATTTTTTACTTGGAAAACTTCATAATTTTCTTGTCATAACTGCTCAGACTCAAAAGCTTAGTCTTTAGTTTTTGCACCCTCTAATTTTGAAAGTTAATAGGAATATACATTAGATCGTTAATTTTGTTTGCAGATGCAGACACTGGAACTGTATGGAAGATTATGTCTTCGAGTATTAGAATTGATTTTTCCTCTGTTAAAACTTAACACATGATTTTAATAAAAATAGAAGTGTTTGGGTAGTTTTAGATATAATTGAATAATTGATTTACAATACATGGATTGAACTTGCTTTCTAGTTAAAAATATCTAAAATATAAATCACTTCACTCAAAGTCAATTTTAGCCTAATAAATTTGCATGTGATGCATGGTGCATGGTGCAAGACAGGTCTATGGATACAAATATATGGATGTAATAATATATTGATGTCCAACATTTTTTGAAATGTCAGGAATCCAAGAACTATTGGTCCAGATGCTATGGCAGTGGATGCCATGAAGAAGATGGAAGCACCTCCATCACCAGTCCAGTTTTTACCTGTGATAGATGATGAAAATGTCTTGATTGGAATTGTCACGCTGCATGGTTTGGTTTCAGCTGGGTTGTGATTATGTCTGAATAATCTTAGAGCCTGTTTCGCTATTTGTTCATTGAATCATTCTTTCTAGCTATTAGCATTTGAATCCGTCCCCAATTCAATAGGACTATGGTGTTCTGTTACTCAATCACCCAAGCATTTAAGTAGGATATTTTTTCATCTCATTTGGTCCCAAAGGATGCAAATTATTTGATGCTATGTTGGATGGTGAATGCTCATCCATTCCCCTAATTTTTTCCACTTTTTACCGATTTAGTTTCCGAGTATTTGGGTTGGGAAGGCAAAATCAGAGGACAAATGAACATTTAGCGTGTCAGACCTACTCATCTTATGGGTCTAGCTCTGTACTAGTATCCGTGTCTACTTTTGTTGTACTCATGAAATAAGATATTGCTGTAGCTGAAGATTTTTGTATATTATCAATTTATCACTGTATATTAGTATTACTTGAATTACACGTTTTCAATGATTTCAAACGCATATATGGGTTGTTGATGTTGGTTAAATGATTTTTTATGCTGGCATTGTATGAGTCTAAATATAAAGAAGAGAATAGTTATGCACTGATAGTAATTCTTTTACCCATCCATAAATCAAATCACATTTTAATACCACTTGTTATTTGTTATGATAGTTTGTAAAATAACTCATCAAATCACTATAGGCGGAAATGCAATTTGATACATATGTAAATTAAATTTATACAAATATTGAATTAAGTGTGAACAATTATACAACTGGTGAGTTTTAATCCTTGTCTGTTTGAAAATCTTTAAGAATTAAATTTCAAAGTAAAAACAAAACAACAAATAAAGTTCAATTTCGAAGTCTGAAAAATAGGATGAGGCTAATACTTGGGAAATGAGCAATGGCAACCTTAAAAAACTCTAGAGTGTAGCTTCGCTGCATATCCATAATTATTTATTTGGCCTTCCCATTTTATTTATAATATGTAGAATAACAAATAGGTTCTTTTCTTGAGAAAATAAATCATGAAAACACACACACCCGGACTCTAAGGACTTGCACCGCTTTCAAATTCAGAATGTTACTTCAAATCCAAATAACGTATAATTTGTTACAAGAAAGGAGAGCATATTCTGATATTTATTTTAGCAGTTTAAAGTTACTGTATCACCAAATTTTAATGAAGAAAGCATCTTCCTGTGTGTGCTGCGGCAAACAAGCATATACACCAAAATGAAGCAGCATTAGAGAGAGGGAGAGGAAGATAATACAACAACTAACAACTCCGAGTACAATGTGAACCAACGACTCTGATTACTTCTGATAGACGTGTTGGTTCTTTTAAATTACTAAATGGTGTTAATTTACCTGCCAATCTTTATGATTGATTATATACTGCAATAAAAAATCTTCTAAGAATTCTTGATGAATGTTTCATCCAAACAACCAGTGCTGCTCTATGCATGAAAATTGATTATCCTACACAGATAAACCTAGAGAAGATTCTCTCTACGAAGTAAATGTTTCCTTTCTGGATCAGCTTTTCAAGCATCATCGGATTCTGAAGAAATAGATGAGCTTGTACTATCAGATGAAATTTCAAACAAAACATTTTCTTGTAGAAAAGACAAGAAACGCGAGCTTGGAGTTGAAACATCAGAAACTTTTGGGTCACCTACTTTCTTTGAAATTGTGAAATCCCCAATTGCCTTGCTATTAGGTTTGATCTCAGCAGAATTACTTCCTTCACCAATGTTTATTGCAGCAGAATGGTGCCCCACCATTTTCTCTTTAGCTTTGATCTCATTTGAAATTGCTGAATGAAGTGAAGCTGTGTTCTTTTTTGAATGAATGCCATAAGAACTACTGTGAATGCTACTAGAATTCCACTTAACTTGGAAGGCTGTTTCATTTTGTTTCCCTTCCGAAATATTTGGTGTAGCCTGTGGTTTACTCTGTTTCCACTTGTAGTATGCATCCTGCACTGGCTGCAATATAGGTTTTTTCATCAAGTCTTGTGAATCATTTAATTTTTCTGGGGTTTGTTTTGATGTCTTGGAGGCAACTGAGCGCACGGTTAAACCAAGATGCTCTTTGGCCCATTTATAGACTGCACTTAGTTTTCCATCCAAAGCTTGATGAAGAACATCCAATTCACTGATTTCATAACGGCAGAGGAGAATTTTGTCTGTCCAAGAGCAAGAACAAAGCTGCTTTGCATGATCAATACATGCAAACTTGTCATCTGAACACGAACAACCAACAGCAGACAGGAACAAATCACGCAGACAAATGCTACACTCCCTTTTACAATTGACATCAAAATTTTCATCCATCTTTTGTGATTTCAAAGAAGTGGAAATAAATTTCCTTTTCAAATTTTCACTCATGATGCGAGACTACACAAAGGAAACAAAAATAATTAGTTTGCATATGGTATCCAACATGAAAGAAGCAAATTATGCAGCCAGATCCAAACTCAAATGAAAACGAAAGAGGGAGAGAAGTCCTTCAGAACTATCTTTTATTATTAAGAAACAAAATATATGGGCCACTATTTCTTCATTTTCATTTCCAAAGATGAATCACAGAATATTTGTTAACGACTAACATGATTTGAGGTCAGCGAATAAACAATCTTATCAAATCTAGGATTTAGAGCTGATGAACTTACACTCAAAGCTTTTGTTAAGATCCCACTTCTTTGATAGGCATCTTTACAAGTTAAGTTGTCTGGCGTGCTCTTCATACATATATCGGTTTCCCATCGGGCCCTCACAGCTTCCCTTGCTGCTCCCAGCAACAGCTTATCATATGAAATTGATGTCTTTCTCTTCTGTTCACAATGTATCTCTACAACATTCTGTCCATGAGGCAGCCACTCAAGAGGAGCAAACCTTGCTGCTTCAGAACAGTTGAAACCACAATCAAAACCTGAGTGATATGCTCCAGGGAAGACAAGAACAAATTCACGAGGATGCTGAACGCAACGATATACTGGTATATTCTCCTCCTTCAATACTGAGCAGGATAACTGCATAACCTGTACCAACTATTCATACTAAGAATCATATTTCATATATCAAATAAATTGTTTTTCCCTTGAGTGTTCTAAAAAAACCTCAACACATTGACATTGGCATCTTTATTGTAATACTGTAAATCAGGCTGAGCTAAATATGCTTTCAGCAAGGACAAACAAAATTCCAATGAGTTAAACCTATGCTTCCTTTTCTGAGTGCCCATTGACCATTTCAGTTGATAAAACAAAAGAACATATAATTATCATTCCTTCAAATTTGGGAATCAGCTACATACAAAAGATATTAAGAAAAATCTTAAATACAAAGCAGTTTGTATGACTATGGAACTTTTAAAATCCAAATTCACTAATAATATAAAATGATACAACATGCATGACGGAGAACCACTTTCTACAGATGGTAATAGTTGAGACATATTGACTAAATGAGTGAAATTAGTACTGAGTAGTCCAATAGAGTCAGAATCCATCTAACCAATGATGTGATATTTGTCAAATAACATGCCCAGATTCACATTGAAAGGTTTAATTTATCTTAAATATGAGAAATTAAAGGGTGTTCAGCATACACCACTGTTACTTTTCAATGAAAAACAATTCTTCAATACAAGAAGCAATCATATTCTTACCATATTATCATGCATTTCAGGATGTTCTGCATACATATCTCGGATATACTTCTTCCAAACTGTTTCGAAGTTATCAGCAAATCTTCCTGGAACACTATACCATACTTTGGGTTCACCCAAATGCATGTAACATAATGAGTATAATTGGTGCTCTTCAACTTTCTGTTTTGTCAAATGATTATAAAGGACAGTAAATAGGAGATTCATTAATTACATTTTGAATTGTATCTAAAAGTTTTCACCAGAAAAATTTAGGAAAAAAACAAAGGTTATGAACATGCAAGTATAATGCAATAAATCAATGGCATTACCCATTTGAGTGGAGAAAAGCACATTCCCACATGTACCCTAGGGGAAAATTTATGTGCAGCTTCAGGGCTTTCAAAAGAAAGAAGAGAGCCTGGGATTGAAAGCATATTATTTAAGTTCCATCCAGATTTCACATATTCAGGGTAAGTGTTTGCCTCTGGAGGATCAGAAACCGTTGGAATTGGAAATCCACTGCTAAAATCTCCAGCCTCCAAAGGGTTACCACAGAGAACCTAGAACAATGTGGCAGAATTACATAATTAATATTTGCACAGCTTATCAGGACTTAAGATATAGAAGGCATTACATGTTTAAATTAAATTTCATCAATATACCTTGATTTCTTCAGTTGGATTTTGAACAATCCGTCCGTATTCACCCTCAATATTCTCAACAGATGGCTCCCAGTGCTGTTGGTGTATAGCTGAATTTATATCAGAACCCGTAATCTTATTCTTATCCTTGTAGTTGAAGTACTGGATCTTGAATTCATCTGCCAATTTCTTAAATGTTTTGAGACAGAATTTAGGACCAGGTTTAGGTTCATAGTCGCATTCTTCAACATTCTCTTTATTAGGGGTGCAAGTGCTTCTATCACCAAGATGAGAGTCCATGGATACTTTCATCCCTTTTCTTCTCTTGGTTTCTATAGTATCATAAGAGATAGCTGTATTTTCTGGTGCAGGCTGAACTTGGTGCCCATCAATTCGCTGAATTTGAGCAACAAATTCAGAGTTTTCCCATACATTTTTTTCTTCAAGTATACTTGGCAGTTTCCAGCTAGTAGGAGGGACAATACGGCAAATTCCATAAGGTTCTGCTCTGGAACGTATGCTAGCGATATATTTAAGTGTGTCTTTGAATTCCTTCATGCAGTAAGCAACCATATAAATCCATGTTATTTAATTGGCTTTATCATGTATTGTATTTTATAAACTCAACAAGCATATGAATCCACAATCCATATTTGGTGACATAAATCAATATGAAAACACAAAAGTGAACACATACTATTACGTAAAACTGGTAGGTACCTCTTCTGTTGGATGAAAAATTGGAGCTTCTCCTAGATCTTCCCTTCTTACATCCTCAGGATGCCACCTCGCTAGTACCTGGCTCAATACTTTGATAATTAAACAAGCGAACAAAAAACTATATATATATATAGGAGAAGTGGTCATCTCTATAACAATGTCAATATGGAAAGTTAAGGTGAAAGGTGTGTCTACCTTAATACAATTACTGCAGTTTGGACATCCAAATACGGTCCCTTTTGGAAGAGAAGAATTTGTATGGCGATTCTGGAAGGAAAAAAACGAAGTTTAAACCCATACAAGGAATTCTGTCTTCATACATAAAACAAACCAGTCATTTAGTAATAGCATTTAAAGGTTCTAAGAAAAATAAAGAATCTGACAGAAAATGTAGGAAAGTAGATGACTAAAGAGAAATAATTAGTGCTCACTGCATTTGGATTCTTAATCTTGATTAACACTGAACAGATTTCTTAGATTTACATTGTAGCATGAATGCAGTTATCTTTAAATGTTCCTAACTAACTTCTAAGTTCTAACAGATAATTGAGTATGTTTGAACAGAGTCATTGCAGCTGTTAGCCTGTTACAGCTGAGATGTCACCTCCCAACACTAACAAAGTTGATAATAAAACTAACTTAAATGCTGTCAAACATAACTAGACATATACTCCACGAAATCATACAAATTTGCCACGAGTTACTCAATCAAAATGTAAATCATAATTGTAATTATATATGTGAGTGTGTATTCTACCAGTAGCAGTAATTAGATGTTGCCTAATTCACACCTAATCCTTGAAAAAATATCCAAGTAGTCCTGCAACCCAATGCCAAATCACCAGACACGTCACACAACCACATATGCAGATTATTAATACCCTATTTGTATGTAAATCAGGTCCTAATAACAATGCAAATTTTGAAAAAGAAGATACAATCAGAAAAATTCCATTTGAACTGCTTTTAGTTTTCCCATCGCCTGAAGACATATCAATTGTTAAGGTGTCCCAGTCATTGCTGAAAATCATTATCATTAATCAATCAATTAATCAACAAATGCGACACTGATTTTTCAAATGGTCAAGATCATTACAATTTATTCATATTTCCATACGTCTGCTAACACATCTCATTTCAAACTCAACATTTCTGGGATCTAAGAATTTTTTTGTGCAAATTACCAACTTAACCATTGGAAGACGCTCATTGTGAGATTCCTGAGGCTTGTGGTTGCTGCTCTGGTCCAGTAATATCCACGGCCGATGTGTATAAATCTCATTTGGGATGATGTTTGTATAAGTATCCGTTTTGTTAACCTTTTCATCCCTTTTCAAATAAAAAGATGTCAGGGATGCAAAACCAGGTGGAACTGAAACATGTTCCAGGTTCTTGATTTCGGAGCTATTACTTTCATAGTTTGCTTCCATCATTGCTGCATGCAAAAGCCAAGAAAACATTATATAAATAAATAATAAAATAGGCACTAACATATACTATGAACACAAAATGAAATAATGTGATACAGCCTATAACATAGAATGCAAAATTCATTAAATAGTTCGCACACTAATATGCTCCCAAATATGTATTTATTAAATTCAAATAATTTTCAATGAGATTTACTAAGTAGATTTAAATGAAGGATAGTTAATGAAGTGATAGAAAAATAAAAAAGAAAATCAGTTTGCACTTGCTTGACACATTGTACAAAAAAAGAATAAATTAGCCACAATTATGTTCAGTCCTACCTATGATATCAATGGCAGTGCGAAATGGAGCACTGATCTGCTGCGACGCAACTCTGCGGTGTGTTGTCTTTGAATGAGGCGGCTATCGCCGCCGTAAATCGCATTTTCGCGCGTGATACAAGAAAGGGGAAGAAAATACGAAAAATATATTTTTTAAAAAAAAAGAAAAGAAAAGAAAAGAAAACCTAGACGGACGAGTTGAGTTTGTGGCGGTCGACGAGTAACTGAGTGTGCGTTTTCCGGCGAGTTGAGTTGAGTATGACTGACTGTAAATTGTTGTCTTGACGGAGCGGTTGAGTTGTGTTTGTTTTATTCTTGTTTTTCGTGAACTATTATGGAGATGGGGATGGGCTCTTCAAAAACAACTACATTAAATCCTATCTCTTTTTAGTTGTTGTTGTTGTTGTTATTATTATTTTTTAATAATAAATTTTTTTCCACCTCTACGTTAATAGGAAGAAAACTGCATTTGGTAATGTGCATTAGCAATTGTCTATTATAAAAGAAAGAAATGTATATTAATGAAACAAATTTAATAATCAAGAAACAGAATACTATTACAAGTTACAATTTACAATTTTAACTTTTTTGATTGAACAAACAAAGAATGTATAACAGAGCAACTATGGATCAATGTCAATGTCATAGTCTCAATTATTAATTTCTGCCCCTTTCATTTTCTGTAGTGTGTATCAACTGAAAGATAGCTACGAATACGGTGAAGGCGTGTCGGATGCCATCAATTTCTTTGATCGTTACATTCGAATTCCACCTCCATTAGTGTTATTAGAGAAAAATGAATGTAAATAAATTCATCTTTTAAGTATTTATCAAACTTTAAATGTTTTTTTTTTTTTAAACAGAGACACTATCTTCTTATCCTAAAAAGAATAATGATATTAAATGAAAAAGCAAATACGAGAAAATTTGAAGAATCTCTTTTTATCTAGCCTATAGTGGTACCATGTCAATAAGTTTGCCGACAAATAACTAACACAGTAAAAATGCGTTGAAATAATTCCAGAACAATTGACTATGGGTTCATTGATTAATCAAAATTTCTACCTAAAGAAAACGAAAAGCATATTATAAAGGGGAGACAAACCAATGTCTCACAAGCTCTTTATGTTTCCTTTTTAACTCATGCCCCTTTCTTCCAATTTGGATTCTCTGCATCCAGAAATTCATAGTCTAGCAAATTATGATGATCTGATTGTAAAATTTGAAAAATCTTGTGTTCATTTGGTATCTTGAATTAAATCTAATACATTAGATATTATTAGAGATACCCATCATTAAATTAACGACACATAGACATTTTAAGGATATTTTTAATACAAAGACTACTTCTTAATCATATATTTTTGTCAATATCTTAACTATTTTCTCTCTTAAGTCTCTTCATTACTTACTCTAACCAACCCTTCAACTTTCTCCCTCTCTTTCTATGTCTCCACTTTCTTTCTTTTTTTCAATGAGAAAAATTTAATATTTTTTTGTATAATGCATATAAATTATAATATATTAATTATAATTTATTATAAAATCTAA
>JBBPBT010000151.1:6938514-6963822 GCA_037974875.1 Cicer bijugum | reverse complement strand
GTCCAGGGATGTTGAATCAGTTATAAGAAGGAGGTACATTTTCTCATGATGAGAACTACTTACTATTTATATACATTTTAGTAGATGTTATTTAATGAAAGATTTTTAACACATTTTTTAAGGAGTTTAAATTACTCTATTTTTTTGTTGTTATTTAAAATTTAGTTTATCTTGTAAATTGCTATATGATTATTTTTTTGTGCGTGTGAAAGTTCTTATTCTACATGTTTTCTTTTGCTTTATTAGAATAGTGAAGATACATTTATTTAATTAATTTATTTGAGTTATGTTAGATACTTTTTTTTTGAAACGTGGGGCTACAATCGCTTATATTATATTATTTTTATTTGAGTTTTGTTTAATACACGTGATCTGCTATTTTTATTTGAGCCTTAATTGTCTGATACATGTAATCTGCTATTAAATGTGGGGCTTTAGCCTCTTGTTTTAAATTAAGAGGAGCACAATCGTATAATTTAAAAACTAGAGAAGCCTAATATTAGTAAGAGATCAATTTCCTTACAAAAAAGAGATGTATTTAGAATAATAATAATAATAATAAATTATTTATTAATTAGAGACAAAGGTACTGGATTAATAATACAAATTTTCAAAGCACTCTTTTTTATTAATTTAAATAATTTTATGATCTTAAATGATGAATATAAATATTTTTACGCCGACATCAACATAAATTATTGATTGTGTAATTATTTAATAATAAAAATTATATTATACAATAAAATAATAAAATAAAATCTTCACATTCACTCTTATAAAGAATCTTCCTTTTTATCTAATTAAAATTCCAATAAGTTCAACCAAATTTACATAAAACTTAATTTTGGTGAAATCTATTTAAATTTCAATTAATTAGTAGGATAAAATATTTTGAAAAAAGATGAGTTTTTAAAACTCGTCTTATTTTTATTTTTTCTGTTGAGGTAACCCATCTTATTATTATGTAAGTAAAATGAAAGTACTCAACTTCATAAAAGCAATCAATTATAGATTAAAGGTTACATCGTTTCTATCTAGATAGTTTTCTTCCTCTTCCCGCATAGTTTTGAAAGAACACCACGTCTTCTCATACTTCATTCCTTCAAATGCGCTGTGAAACAAATTGAGTGTATTACACTCTAGTTTGTTTTCATTCGATTGAATGGAATAAATTTTATAAAAAGATATATGTAGCAAAGTATATATAAAATATTGTTTTAAAGTATACAATAAAATCTAACAAAGTTTTATTAATTAAAACATGTGTGGATTAAACTTAGTTGGACTTTGATTCTCAAACTGTCGGTCAATTTTAGTTAAAGTAAACTTTTATAATTAATATGTATAATTATAAAAAAAATAAGCTTAATAAAAAAATTGCATAAAAGTTATAGAGAGAAAGTGTTTAACTTCTGTAAAAATATTATTAAAAATTAATTTAATTAAAATAATATATGGTGCATGTAATCCATTAATTTTGATTAGTGCAATTTTTTACAATATGTTATGAAATTTAACAATTTTGTATTCTAAAATATTAATATTTCATAAATATTAACTTGGTCGAAGATGTTAGATTAACCGTACAAAATGAGTCTTAATCAACTCACAATCTCCATACAACTTTATCTTTCTTTTAAATATCTTATTCATGTTCTTTCTTGCAAATACCTTAATCAGTTTCTCAATGTTTTACATTAGTGGACATATAAAATAGACTTGTATAAATAAATTTATATAATCTTTTTGTGTTTATTTTGTTTTAGATGAAATATATAATTATGAAGAAAAAAATTATATCAAAGTGTATTTAAAACATATTCTAAGAAATTGAGAATAAATATACATGAAAATTGAAAAAAGTTAATTACGTTTAAATATTGTATTAATAACTTAAAATTCATAAAATTTGCTGAATTGAAAAAAAGTTAATTAACAAAACATTGTATTAATAGTTTAAAATTTATAAAATTTGCTTCTGGACCCTTCACTAATGAATTTACTCAACCTTTAAAATATGTGATATTTTTTATCATATACAGCTTAAAATATGTGTTTGTGAGCATTCAGACAAACAACAATAGGACTATAATTAAATTTTAGTTAAAGAAGACATTTGTTTTAAAAATTGATGATTGAATAAATTAAAAAATTGACTCTAGTCCATAAAATTGAAAGAAGTGCATAATGCACCAGGGTCTATAGCAGACATGACAGCCGAACGGGACCATAATAGATTGTTGTATTCTTTATTGGTGCACCCCATTAATGAGAGAAAACTTACATCAGCCTCTATTTTATAGTCGGTGTGAAAATTAGGTTTTATTTCCGCCAACAATGAAATTTGGGTTTTTCCGTACACACCCGCAACTATTCATATATATATATATATATATATGAAATTATAAATTTAAAAATCATATTTATTATAATTAATGTAATAAAATAAAAAATATTTTCTATAAAGATAAAATTATAATTTTTTATATTTAAAAAATATTAAGTATATTTAATATGTATATGTATAGAATATTTAAAAATTACTATTATTTTACTTGAAAGATAGGTTCGGGTGCGGAGTAAATATCACCACCTTAAATCCATCATCACTTATGAATTTTAATTTTAGAAAAAATCCGTACTTACATCCAATCAAAGCAGATTTTTTTCGCCCAAATCAAACGAATTTAAATGGTTATCTGCATATATGCTGGTTATATTTTAATTCTTAATACACTGTATAATCAACAGATAACATTAAACTTAATTGAACACATGACTTGTTCAAATTTTTAGATAAAAATAAAGTTCAAAATTTAATATCAATGTTGTTTAGCATAGAAAATTGGACACTTATGTCTAGGGTTTTTTTTTAAAAAAATCTGTATGATTTCTAATATACGTGTTATATTACACCCACAATAATACAC
The DNA here is from genome assembly GCA_037974875.1 of Cicer bijugum. Lineage (NCBI taxonomy): Eukaryota > Viridiplantae > Streptophyta > Magnoliopsida > Fabales > Fabaceae > Cicer > Cicer bijugum. Next base: position 6,960,892 of record JBBPBT010000151.1, on the reverse strand, counting down.
TATAAATTTGGTCTCTAACCATGTACACGTCTGTGGTGAACTATCATTATATTAACTCTAAGATGATTATAACATGCAGCCCTGCGTCTAAACCTGTCATCCTTCAAGACATATGAAATTACAATTTTATCATTTTAATTATTTATAATAAGTTTTGAAAATGATAGTTTCAGAAGTTTCAAATTTTTAAAATAAGGATTATATTTCGAAAATTTGGAGAGTTTCGAAAGTTTTCAAATCTGAAAAGTTTTGAAAGTTTTCAAATCTGAAAAGTTTCCAAATTTGAAAAGTTTCTAAACCTGAAAAGTTTTGAAAGTTTCTAAATCTGCAAAGTTTCGAAAGTTTCTAAATCTAGAAAGTTTTGAAATTTTCTAAATCTAGAAATTTTGAAAATTTCCAAATCTAGAAATTTTGAAAATTTCCAAATCTTAAAATTTTTGAAATAACGAATACATTTAAAATATTTGGAAAGTTTTGAAAGTTTCCAAATAGTTTCAAAAGTTTCTAAATCTGCAAAATTTCAATCGAAACAAGGATTACATTTTGAAAATTTGGAATGTTTCTAAAGTTTCCAAATTTAAAAAGTTTCGAAAGTTTTCAAATATGAAAAGTTTCAAAATTTTCTAAAAATGGAAAATTTTGAAATTTTCCTATTTGAAAGCTTTGAATTGTTTGAAAGTTTCGAAAATGCTGTAATTTTCTATATCTAAAGTTTCAAATTGTTCAAAAGTCTGAAAATTATCATTTTGAAATTTTAGAAAAGTTGAAGGTTTTATAAAGAACAAAATCGTATTTTCACATTAATTGAGAAGTAAGAAGTTTAGATCTGGAGGTGCACGATAAAATCCTCTAACTCTAAAAACATGGAATAACTATGATCATACTAACTCTTAAAATATTGAACATTCGGTCTTTTTATCGGTGACAATATGATAAAAAATAATAATGTGTTTGTTCGATATTGTTGATTTTAAATATTATATGAAAAAATATAATATGTTATTTTAAATAGTTTATTTAGTTAGATAATTATATAAATAATTATTTTTCATTTGAGTGTTTTTTACAAATATTAAAATAAATTATAATATTGTATTGTTAATAATTTATAATTGATATAATTAAAGTACAATATTATAAGTTCAAATATATACGATTAAATTATTATGCAATAAAGATAACTGTTAAGTTAAATTTAAGAATAAAAAAATTGATCAACAATCCATAAATAATTAAAGTTGTGATTATTTATAAACTTATAAACTCATGGTACAATGAAAATTTTTACGAAAATTATATATTATAAACACAAATGATCTTATATTTATTTTAGAAATACAAATTAAATTACTTTAAATAATTATCATAAATTTAAAATGAATTTAATATATAATAGACACTTGTAGATACTTACTACCAAAACACTTCATGATATATAGAATCCAATACTCACCACATGATATTGGACTGTGAAAGAGTTTAAAAGGAAAAGAAAAGTAAAGAAAAAAATAAAAAAAGAAGCTATGCCTACCATATCATGGAGAGCTGCGATATGCTAAAACACAGTTGTCATGGCTTTCATCCAGATAAAGCAAGATCAAGACAAAGCTTTTCTGTTTTCGATATGATTGAATTCTCTAAATTATAACGGGCTACAACAAAGGTCCTACAAAATTGGATTAGTACCATTCTTTTAATGAAAAACTCAGATAATCATGCCACCGCTTTATAAATATGCCATCTCGTTATAAATAGACAACCTTCCTTTTACTCACGCAGACTTCAGCTTAGCTGATGTTGAAGCGAGATGGGAAAGAATTCTATGACCCACAAACATCAGAAAAGCTCCCAAAAACCCGAAAACTTTAAGTGTCGTGAACAAGTCCAGCTGCACAATAGCAAAAATGTAAATAAGACGAGCACTTTATATTGAAAAAGGACAATATAATTCTGCCAGAAGAGACGGAAATTGAACATTGTTCCACCAAAAATTGAAAAATTGAATAATTATCACAACAGAAGAAACTGCAGAAACATATTCAATAAGGAACGTCGGCAATGCCAAGATGGAATAGGATGGCATACCTTCAACCAGAAAAGTACATAAAGCAAGAGAACTGCGGCAATGCCAAGATGGAATAGGATGGCATATGTAGTGGGCACTGCTGAAGAAGGAAAGTTCTTGAAGTTCACCCCCAAGTGTAATAGCTGTGAATTATGTCAAAAGACAGTTAGAAAAGGTAATGTAAAAATAAGAAGAAGAAAAAAACAAGACAGCTAAATCAGGATTTTGTTCAAGTAACTTCAAAGATACAACAACACTTAAGGAATGTGCCAAGAAAATCGGGACTATCCTGCCCAACCTTCCTATACATAAGTGAAGTATACCTAATATGTTAACGTATGCAATAAAAATAATTAACATTTCTACTAACTTCCACTGGACTTTCTCTTTCCAATTTCTTTATTGTTTCCATTGCATCCACTGCCTTATACTTAAAGGTGTCAACCTATTTGTATGACACTTTCTAGGGTGGATTATGATAGGACTTACCCCTACCAAAAAGCCAATGAATGGCAAAAGAGTCAGAATCAAGAAAGCGAAAGAGAGATTCTGGGGTGGTCGCTTTTCAGGAGCCCTAAACAAGTGAGCTATCTCTGCTTTTGGCCCATATCTTGAGTAAGGATCAACAGGTAGGGGAGGAAGACGTGTTGCCTTCTCAGGTGCTTCTGGAAGATCTAATTCTACAAGACCAAGTGGCCGCAAGAAAGAGTTCTCCTGAAATCATAAATAGTTTTTGTTCAGATTGCCTTTTGGTATTATGGGAAGAGGGGAAACAAACCAAATCAAGTAGTGCATGATACCATGACAGCATCACCAACAGTCAGCTCAATGTCATATCTGCCCGAGAGATAATAAAACTTGTCCACCAAGCCAAGAAAATCCTAAGAGACAAAATTACAAATGTGAGTAAAACTAAAACTATATATGGGTAGTAGATGAGAATGATGACCTATACAGCCTTTGCTAAAACATCAGGTGACACAATTATAAGCCCCCCAATCCCAGTCCAGCTCAAAAGCAATTTGGGGATGCTGATTTATATTTAACTGCATGTAGTTCCCGCCAAATAGATTAAAAAACCCTCACTTACAAGTGGTTAGAGCCACATCGTATTAAAACCAGCACATGCCTTTACCACTCTATGTTTACTTGATTTCTAATATTTAGAATGGTAGCAGTTTCGCACTTAACACAGACAATCCAACTCAAGAAGTACACGAGAATAGACATCTTAACCTAGACTGAAATATACAATGTGAGAAACTTAACAAGAATAATCTCGAACTTCTTGCCGGTATTTCCAACCACAAAGACGTGTTCATACGTTTTCTCGTGCCTCAACTTAAGCAAAGCCTGCAGAAGAACACATGTTTAATAAAGAGACCATTGAAATGACATTCATTTAAAAGGTCTAATGCAACAACTACAAACCTGACGTGGCTTAAAGGCATGGCCACGAGGCGTAATCAACTGGAAAGAAAAACGCAATTTTTGAAGGTGGTTAGCTGAGAGCGAAACAACCTCAGTTCCAGCCAAATCTAGCCTGCATAAAAAAATTTAGGAATTGAAATAAAGAAATAAAAACATATTTAATAGAATTGCTAACAGAAATACAACACTGAGATTTAAATGTAATGGTATTCAGCTCGGACTTCAAACACAACATAAAATAAAATGGCAAACATATGATACGACAATTAGACATACCAACTGATAATTAAGTGAACTGATCTTGAATATAATTGCATAGATTTTTCAAATATTATTTGAAACCGTTAATAGAAACCTACGTTTTTTGGGTTTCATCACTTCCAAGATCACCGTCAAGAACTGCAATCTCTGCGTTGCTAACTTCAATAATGCCAGTGACATATATTGGCACATGAATTTGCCCTCCAGTAGCATAAATATTTTCACTGCCAGAATCATGAAGCACCATCTACAAAATAGGCTTAAAACATTATAAGCAACAAGAAGATACAAAAATAAACACACCTTGATGCAACTGAAAGGAAAAATTGTAACCAAATAAACATACACAAATACCTCAAAAACAAACACATAAGTTCCCACATCGACATTATCTGGGAAAACACCCATGACATGAAATCCACTACTTTGATCATACTGGAGCTCCTGTAGTACACAATACGGGCAGTATATTCAAAAAATTGATAATAGCACACACCAGAGATAATAAAGAATCCCATAAACCAATTTACTCTACTACACCCACTCCTCACAATAATCATTGACATGTCACTCACCTTGTCCGCAATAATAGCCGAACCTTTGGCGTCGGTGTGAAAGGCTCGAACAAGCTTAACTGTAAGAGGTGGTGCGCCTGAACCAAGTACTGTATTCACCCTAACCTGGTTAATTTTGAAATAGAAATTTGTCATATTTTCCGAAGTGAACAGCTGCACAATCATGCAAGTACTGAAGAATAATCGATGCAGCCAACTGATGCATGCAATGTTAATGTACTTTTGCAAGTAAGAGAATCGACAAGCAAGAAATGGGGGAAGAGTTTGTTAAGCTCCATAACAATAATAAACAATGGCACATAGGAAAGTGTAACATGAAGAATTTAAAAGGAGATTTTGAAAATGAAAGGACTAATAAGTAATAATAACCAGTAGCCTATTGTGACAGCAAGCCTAACTGGAGCTAAGAACTGTAGCAGTAATCTTATATAGATTTGAGTCAAACAACATATTTTTTGACAGAAAAAATAGTAAAACGTAATCTAACAGGGTGGTTGAGGCCCAAAACGGATAAAGACCAAACACTAGTTATGCTACAGTGTATTCTCCATCCTTCTTTGTTAAAAAGAATTTGCAAATGATATAAGGCATTGGGACTGAAAACCAGTGTGCACTATCAACTATCCTTTCGCATTCCTAACTTACTATGGGCTGCAAATTATAAGGCTACCAAAATAAGGACTTTAAAGACTTTAACTTCATTGCTTACCTTAAGCTGATCTTCTTTGGACAATGAATAGACTGTTGCAGGAAGTGACAGCACCAATGGGATGGGAACCCTACACCAAAACAAGAAATTCAAAGTGCATGTTGTTACTGAATATTATTAAGATGTCAAGGTATCAGCTAAGAAACAAGAGAGAAAAAAGACGCCACTAAATCTTTACTAAAATTACAGATTTTTCCTCGATAAGCACTTGCCTTTTGCTTTCCAGAAGAGCTAATGATTCAACTTGATTGAAGAAGTCTTTGGCACTTCCTGGGACTCCAATGGCTAGAAAAAAGTTTGCTAAACCCAATATTTTATCCCCTGGAAGCTGGTAATGAAAGCCAAAGCATGAACGGAAAATTTAAGTAGATTAAAAAATAAGAGAGCAATCACTTACAATTCACATACATCGATTTTTCCAGAAGTTACAGCAGCAAATGATGTAACCCCTCGAACAACTGAAGAAGTTGTGGTAAGAGAACCCTGATGCTCACGACCACCACCAAACTTCTCATCAAAATAAAATGTTCCATCGTCTGCAAAAAGATAAAATGTTCATCTAAGAGCAGTATGATCTCACTATGATGAAGCATATTGCATTAAAAGTGACAAGGCCTGCCCAGTTATTACAACAATCAACAGCAAAAAATTAGATAATCTTTAGGGGAATAAATCGAATTTTTAGGGAGGTACATAAGGTTTTTTAATGACTAAAAGTTTTCCGGCAGATTAAGTCACGTAATGTTGTCAGACAACACCCAGCAGGATTTCATAACACACTGAAGCTAACATGAAATGACTAATCCTATACCCAGCCCAACAAGATATATAGAACTTGATTGCCACAAAAAGTGGGCCGTCAAGACCCAAGCATTTTAGGATGTGTTTGCTTGGAGGTAGATGGAGGGGAGGGCGCAAAACTCCTCCTAGGTGGTTTTTGCTCTCCCTCCATTTTAGGGGAATTTGGAGGGGAGGGGAGGAGCTCCATATAACTGAAAAACCATTTAAAATCCCTCCTCTCCCCTTGAACCAAACACAAAACCATTAAAATCCCTCCCCTCCCCTGAACCAGACACACCCTTAAGGAGACGTGTCTTATATCTCCATGTCACTTAATTCATGAAAGTAGGATAATAACCTGATCAACGATAATAACTAATAACAAAATCCCATTTGATGAACTTAAAGGTTTCCAATAATAAAGAGGGAAGTGAAAGAATAAGTACTTAAAATCATGACTATGGTCTTATATGATTGATGAAAAAGAAAGACAAGTACTAATCCTTATAATAATACAACATCTCAAAATCCTGAAGACAGAAAAAGAAAAAAAAATTGATTATAAATTTATAATTGAAAGGGTTAAATAAAGTTTTAATCCCTATAAAATTTCAAAATTTCGTTTTATGTCCCTATAAAAAAAAATATTATATTTTAAACTCTACAAAATTATCATACAAGTAGTTTTAGTCTATGTTGCAACATCAACATGTTTACATAATTATAAGAAGTTCATCCATAAAAAATAATCTCAAAATTCGATTTCTAGGTTCATATTTTTGTTACTTTATCTGGAGTTTATGACGTTTAAAAAATTCATATTTAATTCATCATAAGTTAAAAATTCTAAAATTTTGTGGAAGGACAATTAAACATCTTTTGTTCTATCAAGAACAAAAATGCTGGCAGCATAATTTTGTAGGGATTAAAAATTGTAAAAACAAAAGGGACTAAAAACGAAATTATGAAATTTTATAGGGACAAAAAACTTATTTAACCCTAATTAAAATTATGGAGACTAATATTAAGAGATAATCTGATATACCCCAAGATTAAAAGAAATCCTACGTTTAGAATGTACATTAATCAAAGAAAAACTCTATTAACGGTTACCATGGCTGATATACCCATGCGTAGGAATTCTAATTCTATTAATGTACATTAACAGTTACAAATTTGGATAAGGTAAAAGCAAATTTACCCATACCATATTTCAGGATGCTGTCAAAAAGCTTCAGTATATCACTTTTCACCGTATTTACCTGACAATAAGAAACTAATTCAAGATATTGATAGAAGTGCCAGGAGGCTCAAGACAAAGTATGTTTCCATGATGCGTTATAAACAACAAAAGCATGTAAACAGATGAATTGTCAGAAAAATGAAGTGCTAGTAAATTTAACATCAGATTTTTCAGCATTGCTTTTTTTTCCATCACTTTTCCCCCACTTATATTCATTTTCATTCAACAATCCCCAGCTAGTTTTGATTAGTTTACAAATATTCTAATGAAAAATCTTGACAAGAATCTAACATATCATACTACAATAATGCAAATAATTAAACCTATGACTTTTTAGACCACATATAAAACTTTTCAACTAAACAAGCTTTAAAGTTTAAAATACAGAAGCAATTCAACTAACCAATTTAAGACTCAGAACATTACCCTAGACTGGTCAATTTCAGAAGATGCTAATGAGATCACTCCAGCTAGTGCTTCAAGTGCTAATCCTGTGAAATGCATGAATAGCTTAATTTGTCATTATAGATTAATAGCAATAGTTTGAGGGATTCTGCATTGCCAGTTTAAGCGCAAAAAGTATTGTTAAACGAGAATTAGAACCTCAGCATATTCTCATATAAATCATTACCAGCAGCAGAGGTACTAGACTCTGGATTATCAGAACTGTAGCGCCATCTTCCATCACTTTGGCTCAACGCCTGCCAATAGTGAAGGACATGACAATGACGTCACAACAGACATGACAGTTTGAAGTGAAATTAAAGCAGCAACCAAAATCTTATGTAAGTCATATGGTAATTATCCTGTAGTAGACCAAAGTCTCCACATCACTCTACCAAAGATAATGAAAACATACCTTTATTGAATGGAAAATCCCATCAGCATCAGCAAGAAGCACATCAACATCAGGTGCCTGATCCTGGAAACAGAGAAAGGGAAGATCAAAAGCAGAAAACAACCATAATGAAATGTAATAACATTTCAATTTGCAAGTCACAATTAAAAAATCGTAGTACTTAAAAGAGGAGACACTTCCACTACAAAAATAATATATTAAAAGAAAAAAAAAAAAAAAAAAAAAAAAAAAAAAAAAAAAAAAAAAAAAAAAAAAAAAAAAAAAAAAAAAGGCATATTTGGAGAATACTAGAAGGACCAGAAGAATTTCTGCTTATCAACTAGATAAGCAGGATGAGAGGCAAATTTACTATGAGTTGATAGGACAAGAAAATTATCTTCAACAATACCCCGGCGTCCCTAGAGTATTCCAATTAAAGCTCATGTAACAGGCCACTGAGTTTACCAAGTTAAGTACCAAGTGGAGCAAAGTCTGGAGAATTACCTTTATAAGAACCAAACTTCCAATTGTATAGTACATGTCAACCAAAGTAGTTGCATCATTGACGGTAGCTTTAAGTCTTGAAGCAATATCCTTTACAAAAACAAAAAAATCTAGCATCAACTTTCAGAACTCGTCTCATCATAAAATAATACTAATATCATCGCATAAATTTACCTGGAAAATAGACCTATCAACCCTGCATTTCAATATGCCATTGACCTTTAAGGCAAAGAACAACTCCTTCAGACGAGAGGACGGCCCAAGATTTTCCACTACCTTCTGACAAGTGGTTGCACTCACATCAGGCTTATTCTCAATTGCAAGAATCTCAAAAACTTTCAAAGCCTCATATGCGTCTTCTAAACTGATAAGATAACAATACAATAAAAATGAATTTAATTAAATAGTCATCTAACCAAAAATTTCAACAAAGTGGGGCAAACCCAAAATATTAATTGATGACAGAGCTATAATGTAATCTTCTGTTATTTTATTTCAAGGATATGCTTACACCAGAATGTTACATTGCAAACAAATAAGACAAAATCACGCTAAAAATAAAATACCCGTGCATTTTTTTCGAAAGAAAACGATAATTAAACTGTGACAGAGAGTACGAAAGCAATATTTATCAGAATTTAAATTGGCAAAAATCTAGTTATACTCCCTGTAGTATGACCCTCTAATTGAAGGTTTGTCCCAATGTCAGACACCTCTAATTGATGGTGTGCCCCACAAGGACACCGAGATTACACTCAATAAATTCAGTTTTTCAAATTATCACCATTGTTTGATGTTCATGTCAGTATAGTATTTCTGTTTCATAAACTTATACTACTACAACTTTGCACTGCTTACACTGATTTATACGAAATTAAATCACTAGGAAACGATATTTCATTATTTAGATTTATTGAGGCGCATAATATAAGGATAAATATATCTAGAATATAAGAACTAAGCTAAGCGTGTATTGGTTGAACCAAACTAGGAATGAAAAAACACATGTGGATTTTGGAGAGGGTTGAATTAACCTGGAAGAGGAAGCATCGAAAATCTCTAAAGCAGCGGAACGATGAGAATCAGAGATTGGAGCGGGAATGGTGACGGCGTTGCAGATCGAAATAGCGTAAAACAGTAAGAGTAATTTTGGTAGGTTTCTGGCCATTTCTGTAGCTATGAATCAGAAATTTTGAAGGGAAATACAAATCGCATTTACGACTACGACGCGGAACAGCTTCGTTAGAGATTTGAGAATTGAAATTGAGATTATGACATACGCGAGCGAAGCAACGACTTCCACACTGATCAGTGCGCGAGTCTGAACTAGCTAGTAGTCGTCTTGGTCATCGCATCAAATCTTATTACCAAAAAAGTCCTTCCATTCATTTTTTAATTCCTATCAAATATAATCATCTAATAAAACTGGTCAATTATAAATCAATGCATACAAGGACTGGTTATTTATCAAAAATAAAATCAAAAGGAAAATAATTGATTTAGTTATTATAATTTTATTATTATTAAATAAATATTTTTTTCAAGTTAGCAATCATTATTGTTGTGATCCAAAATTCCACGTCTCATACTTCAACTATCAAGTCAACGTTATATTTATATTTTTTTTATGAACTAAATTAATGATAATTAAATATATTTTAATATTTTATAATTAAAGTACTACATGTTATACTATTAACTAAATATTAAGAAATGAACTTTTTCACAATGCTAATGAAATTATTAACTTGAAATTTGGTTTCTAGCTATGCAAATACAAGTTTTTATATTAATTTCTACTACTTCAATATTAGTATCACTATTAATCTTTAATGTTGTAAATACATTTTGCTAACTATCATTCTTGTTGCACGTTGGACAAGTTAACTTTAATCTGGTTTCAAAATCTCCCAAATAACTGCCATTTATTATGCAAAACAATAGAATTCAAGTAAAAGAAAATTTTAATCATAAAATATTAACGGCAAAAATCAATACAAAATCATTCATTCATCAGTGAATTTCATCATTCGCCACTTTGTTCTAATATTTGGACAAGATATTGACGGAATCGCTTCAAAACAGAAAAAGCATTAATGATCCAACTACTTCACACCAGCTCTAGATTAGAAAACACTGCTAAGTATTGAATGCATAACAGTAATAACTATAGCTTGAATATCAATATTTTGGAGCTGGATGTTGGGTTGGTAGCAGTCCAAATCGCTTCTTCAGAAGAATTCTTTGCCTTGAGTATTTGTCATCAGGTGAAAACCGGGCTGCAGTTCAGGAAAATTAAAGAACAGTCACTAATAGCAGTAGAAAATTGGAGCAACTAATTAACATTGGACGGTATTTGTCATAGTTGCCAAAACACAACAAGGGTAATGTAAAATAAGCAGTGACGATGTCACCAACGAAGAATCAGGGGAGTACAAAAACAGAATAATAAATATATAAAGTATCCATTACTTAACAATTCAAAACATTTGTCTCACGCAGTCTCATTTTATTAGCAAATGACAGACAAAGAAGACTAAACTAACCATCAAATTCTACAACAAAAGAATCCCACAAATGTCCACGGAAACCCCCATAGGGAAAATGTATCAGATATAAACCTTGAGGGTCTATTTGTAAGTTGGGTTTTGGAAGAAAAGACTACGGATGGTTAAATCTATATTTTAAAATATATTTGATATTTTCTTAAAAATTGAAAGAACAATATGATAAATGAGGATATAATATCATGTTGTTCTTTTTTTTTTAAATATCAAATATACATCAAAATATAAAGTTATCCCCTCCAAAAGCCAACTCACAAACACACCCTTAAAGTTAGAGGAACTTAATTAAAATATATTCATGATTCTTCACTAACAGAAAATTTCTTATAAACTTATAGATGTGTATGAAGAAGTTAAACAAGAGAGGACCACAAAAGTAGATGCAATGCTCACTTTCAAGGAGTTTTTTGAAAAAATATGTAATAATTGCAATATATTTTTTTATAAAAATTTGTTGAGAAAAATTTCCAAGCTGTCTATGGGTGTGTACTTAGATCAAATTAGTTCCAACTTTCACTATTCCAACGACAGAATCAAAGCACAAAATGATTATGTGCCCAAGTCACAAAGAACAATTGGTTCCTCTAAAATGAGTAGTTAGTAAAGTGATAAAATCTTCTGAGTTAACACTTTAAGAACAGACATGATTTCTTATTCATATGCATTACATAAAATAGAGGTAGTAGAAACAATAAATCAATGCAGAAATCAAAAACAAAGAACCAGCATTGAAAATTGAAAAACCATTTTATAATTATTCACCGACATATATAATATAAATTAAAAAATATTACAGAAGTGATAAAAGCAATAAAAGTATACTGAATTTATCAAAATACCTGGATGAGCAGATTGCGTAGCTAACCCAACAGGTGACTCTTTCTGCAGAGAAACGCAAGATAACAAGAGTCACTTTTTCAAGTATAACTTCAAGATTTATCAATAAACCACTCAAACTTTTACTCGCTACTAAATGCAATTTTATTACTAGAAAGGACTACTACAAAGAAATAAATAAATAAATAAATAAGAAGTGAAGAAGATAATAATAAAATATCGAGAGAAAAAAATTTCAGTTTTTGATTGAAACTTGGATTGAGAAGAATTTACCTTAGTAGTGTAGACTTTGTCACCGTTATCGTTAATATAATATTGAAGATACATGGTGACTGAAACGTTGACACTACAAAAAAAATACACCTATTGAATAAATTATCAGAAAGGGTGTGGGGAGAGAAAGAACATCTATAAAAAAGAGTTCGTGAAGACGTCGTGAGTTATCAGAAACATACCTTGTTGAAAAACAAAAAGAGAGAAACCTAAAACGGAGGCGAGGAACGAGCAGGGTCAAGGAAGGAGACAGGGTTTAAGGTTTTGTGATTCTTTAATTTGGTTTGTCTATGGGCCTTTATTTTATGTTACCTAAGAGCCAAGATGTAACGGGCCCTCACAAATATTTTTTATGAGGCCCGTTTAAAAAATATTATCTATGCTACAATTAAAAGGAATTTTTTATCCAGCACCTCTCACATGTACTAATCACTTCCATTTTTATAAAAATACAATTGTGTTCTTTTAATCATCTATAAAAATTGATATCTAAATATTTTAAACTTTCCAAATATAAAATTTACAGATTTTTGAAATTGTACGATTTCAAAATATAAATTTTTTAATTTTTTGAAAATTTCAAAGTTTCAAAAACGATTTAAATTTTCAAAGATTTTATAAATTAAAATTTCAAAATAAATATTACATTTCAAAAGTTTTAAAATTTTTTAATTTTGTTGAAAGTTTCAAAGTGTAATATAATTTTTTTTAAATAGTTAAATTTTTTATTTTAATTAAATTTAATATATTTTTTCAAATCAGGTATTAGTAAAGTTTCTGCTACAATACACGCTATATATTCTACAAATGTTTGGTAGTAAAAAGATCAGAATACACTTATTGGAAATTTAAAAATTTTGTTGTTCAAAAATTTTAATACACATTTTTTATTTTATTTTTTATGGGACACATTTTTTAAAATTGTTATATAAAAATTTTCATACTTATTTCTTCTTCAATTGAGAAATATCGATATTGTTAAGTTCATCGTAATGTTTTGAGTTTGAACTCAAACTTTGCAATTATATATAAATTTAGGTGGTAGTATATCATCTCATTTATAGATTAAAAAAAAAAACATTCTCGTATATAAAATATATACATGTTTTTACAAATTTAAATTTTCAATACACATTTTTTAGCTTTAATATATATATATATATATATTATTGTAAAAAGAACATATATATTCAAAAGATTTATAAAAGTATTTTATAATTCTACGAGTAGACGCTGGTTCGGGATTTTTGAAAAAGACAAATGATGTCGCGAGCTTGACAAAATAGTTTGGGTTACGTATAAAACAAATAATATTATATAGAAAAAAATTAAGTTATAAAAAGCATCATTAACTTAAAATCATCGATATTTTATTGATTTCAATTTGTGACTTTTATTTGTGACTTTTTTTTACAAAAGTAATTTTAACTCATGCTACTATAATAGATTTTTTTGTTAAGCATATTTGACATAGATACCTAAAAATTATCATATATTAAAAAGTGTATCACTAATATTTTTGTTTCCCAGTGTGACTTGTGACTACCTGTACGACTGTACCAGCCCACCAAATCACACAAATACTATGCTATATTGTGATGGGGAATGTTTCTCCCATCCATTTTTTCACAACCACTCTAACAACAGCAGATATATTATTTTCCACTTTTTGTATTTTTATAATGAAATAAACCAATACTTAATATAAATTGTTTTGGTAAAATTACCTGTGTTTTTCATTTATTTATCAATTTGATTTTTATTAATAGGCGTGAAAATGTAAATGTGAATTGCGTGATACATTTGTGTATGCACTCCTCTGCATGATTCCATAACTAAGATCGAGGAAGACTGATCTGAGTTGATAGTTACTACCGTCATATACTATATATAGCATTTCGCGGATTCATCATAATAAATAATAAGTTTCTATGCCAAACTATTAATTACGCGGCATTCCGATTTCTCAGCTTCCTCCTTCAAACTCAATTTTTAATCCATCAACAAATATCCTTCTCCAATCTTTCCTTTCCCCATCGATTCTATTTTTTAACCTTTTTTTTTTCAAACTGTTCGTAATCAAGGTATTAAGCAAAAACTATTCGTTTTTTTTTTTAATTTAATTTTTGCTTCTAAGGTTTTATTATTGTTGTACAATGTGGAAATCGTTTGCAGATTTATTGTACAAAAGAAGAAGGGGAAAGATAATGTTTGATTGTTGTGGTTGTTAACTGGTGGTAAAGGAAAATGGATTCAGCGAGGAGTTGGTTACAGAAGTTTCAGCCGCGAGATAGACTGAGAGCTTCTACGAGGAAGAAAGATGATTTTAATGCCGGAATTGAAGTTTCCAATGCACCTGTTGATGAAGATTCTCATTCTAGCGTTACCAAACAGAAGGTTGCGGCTGCAAAGCAATATATTGAGAACCATTACAAGGAACAGATGAAGAGCCTTCAAGAGAGAAAGGAACGGTATATATTTCATTTCATTCATGTTCGTCTTCATTATTATTATTATTATTATTATTATTATCTTTTTGTTGAATCATCAATTTAGTCTCTAAAACTAATGAAATTTCAAAAATATAATTCTCGATCACATTATTATATGACAATTTGAAGGATTAAATGGATTGATGTCAAAGGACTAAAATGATCGAAGATTTTAAATTTTAGGGACTATTTTGAAAATATTATAAATTTTAGCGACTAAATTGACAGTGTTTTATGATTTGAATGATTAAATTTATAATCGCTTTTATTTTTTATATAATGAAATCATTCAGATAATAAAAATGATCATAACAGTTAAATAAGTAGCACTCACTTGTTTCGGAGACGAATTTTTGTTATAGACTGCATGCAATTCTTGTTTCCTCATCAATTTTTTATAGCTGACACTGTTGATTGATATTAATTTGCATTTTAAGATGTCAATCAGATTTGAGTAAAACAAAAAGGATCTAAATCGGATTCATACCTGTTATCTGTTTTTTTAGTGTAAGAGTTGTATTTTTCCTTTGCTGCATTATATTGTTTAGATTGTATACAAAAAGTGTTGCAAGAGAGGAAATTATGATTGGTGAGCCTGTTTAACTGCGATTATCCAAGAAATTTTTACAGGACATGGTTGATATCAAATGAGGTGATAGTTTGAATGAGTGGATGAGTTTCTATGACACCAAATATCATTATAATAAACTATATATCTTCTTTACAGTACTAACAAGTTATGGGAATTATTATTGTGGGTGATGAATTCATTTTATATGTTTTCTTAGAGGTGGGAGGTGAGATGGCTTTATAATTACTAATTCCCCTCCTCATTTGGATAAAGCATGTCAAAACTGTCAAAAGTATTGTCTGTGTTTAGATTTTATTCGGCACTGTGTTGGTTGTGTTGACAAATATGCTGCAGAGTTTTCTAATACCTCACTTGTAACAGCCGAACCGTCTTGGAAAAGAAATTGGCTGATGCCGATGTCTCTGAGGAAGATCAAAATAACCTACTTAAATTTTTAGAGAAGAAGGAAACTGAATATATGCGTCTTCAGAGGCATAAAATGGGTGTAGATGATTTTGAGATGTTGACTATGATCGGCAAAGGTGCATTCGGGGAGGTATTTACTTGCTTATTTATGTCACAAGTCATATGACGTGATTGACTACTATTTTTTTTTCTTCCCATTTTGTAATTCTTTATATGCCCTTGTCCACTAAAAGATCTACTTCTCCCGGAAATTTGAAATCATTGCAGGTCAGAGTCTGTAGGGAAAAGACTACAGAGTCTGTATATGCAATGAAAAAGCTTAAGAAATCAGAGATGCTTCGAAGAGGCCAGGTTTGTTGTCATTTGTTTTGCTACATTTTACTCCATAGAAGAGAAGCTGTTATGTTGAAGTTAATGAAGTCATCACACTTAATTCTATCTTTGCTAATTATTCAGGTAGAACATGTCAGAGCTGAGAGGAATCTCCTTGCAGAGGTTGACAGCAATTGCATAGTCAAACTTTACTGTTCTTTCCAGGATGATGAGTATCTATATCTTATTATGGAGTATCTACCGGGAGGTGATATGATGACTCTACTTATGAGAAAGGACACCTTGACCGAAGACGAAGCCCGATTTTATGTAGGAGAAACAATTCTAGCTATTCAATCTATACATAAACACAATTATATACATAGGTATCTAAAGAGTCGGTCATTTATTTCATATTGGTATTTCATTCTCTACTATGTCAAATTCAACTATTTCATGCAAGCTTACTAGAAATAAGTAATGTTATGGTTGCATTCCACATAATCTTCAAAATGGTCATATACTGAAAACTATTTGATGCTCGAGTCTGATTGATTTATCTTTATAGCAGTTTTTATATCTGTTTAAAAATATTAAAAACCTAGTCAAATGTACATTATTAATTCATCTTCTCAATATATTATGTTGCAGGGACATTAAGCCAGATAACTTATTGCTTGATAAATATGGACACTTGAAATTATCAGATTTTGGACTATGTAAACCGTTAGACTGTAGCACACTTGAAGAGTCAGATTTTTCTATTGGTCAGAATGCAAATGGAACTACACAGAATGATGATCGGGCAGGTCCGAAACGTACACAACAAGAACAGTTGGAAAACTGGCAGAAGAACAGGAGGACACTTGTAAGTTCGTTGCTATTATGTCGTGGTCTCTTTTCTATTTATTACTATGACAGTGGATGTAACTGTGATTCTTGACACTTTGTGAAAATTGGGTTTCTCTTTTTGGTGTATTATAAATGTGAATGTTTAAATGATGCAGGCTTATTCTACAGTTGGTACACCAGATTATATTGCTCCAGAAGTTCTATTGAAGAAAGGTTATGGGATGGAATGTGATTGGTGAGTTCTGTGTGTATGAGTGTTGGCATTAAAATTGATTCTTTTTTTTTTTTTTTAGGGTTTAGGGTTTAGGGTTTAGGGTTTAGGGTTTAGGGTTTATTCTACTCTGTTCTTTGTGGCACATTTATATCATACCTTCCAAGTTTATTCTTTTCATTTAGAAGTCATCATTTCAGAATGTTGTAATGCGGTTTTACATTCAAGATTCTTCTATATATGAGATATCATCTGGGACATTTCCTTTATTTTCTCTTAAAAATCTTCTGTAACTGTATGCATACTGGATTTTTACTCATTTACGTGGAAGATCTAAGCTCCAATGAGGAGATTAGATAAGATAACGAGTAGTCCAATAATAAAGGTAGAGGAAAAAAGACAAAAACTAAAGGTCGAATCATTATGGAGGATTTAGATTTAAGTGGTTTGCCAATTGACATGATTTATCATAGGAAATTATGACATCGTATAGCTAATACCATCTAGTGGTAAAAGGCTTTGTGTTGTTTTATCATTTACGTCGAATTTATGAATAACCTTAATGAGCTCAGGGAACATATTTTGTTTTGAAAAATTGACAGTTGTTATTAAATTTGCAGGTGGTCACTTGGAGCTATTATGTATGAAATGCTGGTGGGATATCCACCTTTTTATTCTGATGATCCAATGACAACATGTAGGAAGGTAATCTTTTTGGTAGAAATGTTTGCTTTACAGAAGGCTAAAATTTATTTGACCTTCTTTTTTGGTTCTTTAAACCACTGCAAGATACAGTTAAAAAGAGCATCTAGTCCCCATAAACTTTCACTCACTTCCAAACTACCAAACCTTTTGATTTAGTTTCTTAACTATAAAAGTTTCTCAATCATGCCTTCCATTTATCTATAAGTTAATGCATTAACTGGTAATTTTTTTTTTCTTTTAATTTTCGTTGTGATGTGTGTCCTGTGGCATGATGAACTTGTCACTGGTTGTAATCGTAAAATAGTGGCATGTGACCTGGTCATGCTGTGGCATGATGAACCTTTCACTGATTGTAATCTTTACCGAGTTATTTTTTGTTGTTGATAATTTGATAACAAACGCTTTCATTCTAAAGAAATGGAACTTGTATTTTTGAGCTATGAGCCATCTTGTCTGTTATTAGGTGTATTGAGAGTATGGAAACTGAAAGGGCTGTTCAAGCGACAAATAGACATCAGCATTAATGGTTTTACTCAAGATTTTATGTGCATGTATCGTCAAGTTTTCTTCTTATTTTTACCTTGTTCTTTAGCAAATCATGCTTCATTGTTTCATCTGGAGTATTTTGATGATTTTAACATAATAATTTAGAAATCTCAAATTTGGTATAGCTAAACAAACTTATCTGGCTTTGTATTTCATGCAGATAGTAAACTGGAAATCTCACTTGAAATTTCCTGAAGAAGCAAGGTTATCTCCGGAGGCCAAAGATCTTATAAGTAAGCTTTTGTGTAATGTCAACCAGAGACTGGGATCAAATGGTGCAGAGGAAATAAAGGTGTTGTATGGTGTGTCCTCTTCTAATTTATTGAATATATGTTACAAGAGATTTGGATATAGAAGTTACATTTCTGTTGTATTGCTCTGCAGTCTCATCCATTCTTTGAAGGTGTTCAATGGGAAAGGTTGTATCAAATGGAAGCTGCATTTACTCCTGAAGTCAACGATGAGTTAGATACTCAAAATTTTGAAAAGTTTGAAGAGGTATTTGAATATTTCAGATTTTTTATTTTTTTTGTGTTGCCACTCATCCTACGCCATTCACCTTGCTAAGTCATCTTCCTTTTACACTTTCTGCAGTCTGACAGCCAGACTCATTCATCATCAAGATCTGGTCCATGGAGAAAGGTAATCTTAGGTGTTTGTTTCTATGTTGGCAATTGTGGTACAACTTTTTTCAGAATTATGACATGAGTTATGCCTAAAAATTGCATGATTCATGACTGAAATTTCAAATATGACATGAATTCGCCTTTTCCGTTAGTTTTTAGGAAAGTCCTTGCTCTACAAGGAGTGTTTATTTGTTGGGCTTTCTGAAGTGATGATTATGGCTCATGCTAGAACTGGCAATTAGTTTCACGACTAAGGGTTGTTTATACCTGCTTGAGTCACAGATATATTAATTTATGCTCAAGATAATTCTTGTTAGTCCTAATTACAACATTATTAGTCTTAATCTGTAACATACAATAAGCAAGAAAAATGAACATGTTTTTCTAAAGCTAGTTGATAGGTTGTCTTGTTTAAAATTGATATCTTTTAAGACTTTTTAACACATTCTTGTTCGTTGTCTTAATGTTTCCAACCTGTTGGCTGTGTTATCCCTCTTCTATATGTTTCTTTTTTCTCATTCTTCTGTCTTTTTATTGGGATGTTACAGATGCTTTCATCTAAGGACTTGAATTTTGTGGGATACACATACAAGAACTTTGAAATTGTTAACGACTATCAAGTTCCTGGGATGGGTACATCTCCATCTTCTCTTTTACTTACGAGTGTTAATTATGTCTTTTACAAGTTTATATTTTGTGTTGTTGTAGCTATTATGCTTGTTTCAAAGATATATCATTTATTATAAGTGGGATATATTGGTTGGCATTGAATTTTACTGACAAAAACAATGGAGAGTAACTCTTTACAAGAACAGAAGTTTTAGAAAATAACAGAGACAATATCAGAAGACCTCTGGCTTCAGCCATCCCTGATTACACAGTGATCCAATACACCCATCTTGACCTCCACCCCCACCCCTCCCCCATATTAGACTCCTCTGTTTCCCTCCAAACACAGTTCCATGTTCTTCCTTAGAGGACTGCTTAGCACATATTTTTCTGAATCTAATTCTTGGAAGTTGCTTCCAATGCAAGTCTGCCTTTTTGATAAAACCATAATTGATAAGATCTTAATACCAATTATCCTAATTGATAAAACTCATAACTAGCACTTAGTGATAAAAGATAAAGCAACCCTTGCTTTGAAACACATCTTCCTCATCGCGTCCATCAAAACCACCCTCTATTTATGATGATTCTTCTCCATTCATGTCCACCATGTCAAGTTCTGATGACATTCAAAACTTGGTGATGATTATTGAATTTGGTTGGTCTAGCTTACGTGTCATTCAATCTGCCTCCAGTAGAAAATGTAGGAACTATGTATCAAACAACAGTATCAAATGGTTGAGGTGGCATAGTTTTTCTGGAAGAGATGAAAAACATAATTTGGTTGGTTTATGTTGGAAATAAAAATCTTCGGTTTTTTGTGTGTGAATGCATGCTATGTGATACATTTTAGAATGTTCTGGCAGTTGACGATCATTGATCTTTGTGTTGACTGATTTTGCTTTCCTATTGCTTTGCAGCTGAATTGAAGAAAACCTCTAAACCAAGGAGGCCATCTATCAGGTCGCTGTTTGGTAAGCTTTACTTCCTTTGGAACCATTTGTTTGCTTCAAGTTCAAACCTTTTCTTTTGTTTGTGTTGTTCTTTGTAGACATTTCTGTTTCTTGCTTGTAATACTAACTATATTCTCTTCCAATCAAACTGCGGTGACCTAATAGATGGCGAGTCGGAGACTTCTGAGGGTTCTGAGATTTCAGATGTGTCTGCAAGCAATCAATCTACTCAATGAAGTTTATAAAGCCGTTGATACTTAAATTAGACGTATCTCAAAGCTTGAGGGAATCTTCGTCCTAACGAGGCAGTCTCTGATGATATACCTGCTCAAAAAGTATAGGAGCCGTAACTCAAGCCAATGGCGTTTTGATCATTTCCATTTTTAATATAATTTTTGATGCTATTCCACGTTTGGATTTTTCTTGGCAACATTAATGATTACTTGATTGATGGCTTGAGGAAAGACTGAAAAAAGTGATGTATCTAGAATCAACTGATTAGCCTCAACCTGGCTTAGACGAATCTTGCAAATTTTGTTGGTCACACCACAGCTATAGTAGAATTGTAAATCTCTTATTCTCTGCGTGTTGTGAAATATATGACAATGTGTATATTCATCTCTATATATAAATAAATAAAAAACGTGTATATTCTTTTACATTAACCCTAACACAGCAAAGTCTTTGTCCGAGTGGGTGACATTGGAAATGTGGTTCGTGTCCATATGTAAGGACATGCTGTGTTACTAACTACTGTGGAATGTGACATGTGGAAATTTAAATTTAGTTTGTATTCATATGTAATTTGTTAAGACTGACTTTTGGTTACTACTATTGCATGAATATGAACTTCAAATGCATTGGTCTTCTTTTAATCAACTTCTACTATTAATCAACTGTATTAATTATCTTCAACTATCAACAATATTACATTAAATTTAGGTTTTTTCACCTGATTCCTGTCAAGATCATCTCACTTGGCAAAACAAATTCTTTTTATTTTCAGGTTAAATGAATTTATTTCATTATTTATTTTTTAATTGATAATCATATAATTCATTTTTACAATCAAATATTTTGGTAGTTTTTTTGACTTTCACTTAAAATTATTATATTAGACAAGACTCTCACAATAATTTTTCAATTGAGTCCTCATCGGTCACAATCAAATCATGGCACATTATCAACGACCAAACCAATGTTTATTCTATTTGGGAAAACGTGAATAAATCTATTATGAATAAATATAATAAATGTAACCAATATCAAAAATACAAGTTTGACCTTCACAAGTTGATCATTTGATTGAATTTGGGACATAGAAAAGTCATTAAACATGTATTATTAAAAAAAGCCTGCAAAAAACTGCAATAAAGTCTGCACAAAGTGGATAAATCACTATTCGAAAACTTGCATTACCATATACACTCAACAAATGACTTATATGACTTTGACACAAGTTTGCATTATACACGCCACTAAAATATGATCTACGAAAGTGTAAGGTCTATGCCACAAGTTTACCAGTAATATATTTGTTTTGAATAAATATAAGAATTAAATATTTTTTATTCTCTATGAAATTTCAAAACTTATTTTTACTCATGTAAAAATATATTTTTTAATCCGTACAAAAATTGAGTTCAACCTTCAATTTTAAGACTATATTATGTTTAATTTATAAAAATATAAGATAAATATTAAGTATTAATAAATATTAAAACAACATTAGATACATATTTATAACTAATATATATATATATATAATATTAGACATATATTTATCAATAATAAATATAAAAATTACGAGATAAATATTTATTACTTATATATAAAAAATAATAAATAAATATTTATCGCTATAAATATTTAAAAAATACATAAGACAAATTCTTGTCAAATATTTATTAATGATAAATATAAAAAATTATAAAATAAATATTTCTCACGTATATATAAAAATACAAGGATAAATATTTATTATCGATAAAT
>JBBPBT010000151.1:6925235-6938162 GCA_037974875.1 Cicer bijugum | reverse complement strand
AATATAAAAAATAACATAATAAATATTCGTTATGATACATAAAAACAAACGAAATAAATATTTATTACTAATATTTTACATTATTGTATTATATGTTATACTATTTAAAATATGATATTATTATTTTTTAGTTAAAAAATTATAATAAAAACAAAAATTATCAATTAAAATAAGATAATTAATTTTATGAATCGATAAAAAATATAAAATTAAAATTACAATTAAGTCTAACCATTAATATAACAAATATTTATATTTTATCAATAATATGGACATTAACGATAATTCAATCCCAAGTAAATTTATCCGTGCATCTGATGGGTGTAACACTATTATAATACATGCTATGATGGTTTCTATTATTTTGAAATGTGATAAATTTTATTTTTCATTATTTTATATTTTGTAGACCGAACCAATTATATTATGGTATATTACACTTTGTTTATTTTGACAAAATCTCTCGTGTTAAAAATACTATATTATTGAGGAGATAAAAAAAATGATAGTAGTATTTTTTTCTTTATTTTTGTAAATTTCTAAGGAATCACAAATAGCCGTTTATGAATATTTGTTATCATCCCCATAAAAGTTGATATGAACGTAGGTAAAAATACAATGAGCCTCGTCCCATTAATTTCTAGCCATAGTTGTAGTTGCCATGGCTAAATAATTTATAACAAAAAAAAAAATTAGTTTAAAAATACAGCACAAAATACACCAACCATTACAATAATCTCCTGCCAGCTTCTCTCTCTCTAAACTCCAAACTTCTTTGATTTGTGGAATTACTCTTGTTCATACCTGGTTAACCATATCCATCTCAATCTCTCTCTTTTCTTATTTCTTCATATATATACATTATTTTTTTTTTGTTTTCTTATTATATTTTATAAAAGAAAGTTCATTTTTTTTGTCTTGTTGCTGATACCCATTAGCTTTTTATTTTCTGGGGTCAATGCGGTCAAGTTCTTAACAAATTAGGGTTTCAATCGGTGGTCTACGGTGATTGATATGTGTCTAAGTAATGTAGCTGGAAAACTTTGTGTTGTATTCCGATTCTGAATAATTTTATAAAATTTTCATCTTCAATTATTTGGAGCGTTACAATTTGTGTAAATTTTTATTTGCCTTTTTTCACGGCTAATCGGATGAATAGGTTGGGAAATCTCATTGGGTTTGAGTGGATTATCGAATAAAGGTTGGAATTTTTTGTCCCCTTTATGCACAATTAGGGTGCTGAATTTGGAACGAATCTGAGAAGGCAAGGGTTGTTATAGTTACTGGATATAGGTTCATTGAAGGGTTAATTCACGATGGATCATATTATTGCCGGGAAGTTTAAGTTGGGAAGGAAAATTGGCAGTGGGTCTTTTGGGGAACTTTATATAGGTTTGTTTCATGTTTTTTGTTCTTCCTTTGCAAAATTAATTGTAATTTGAATATCCCTTTCTGTGGCATTGTCTTATTTTGTTATATTGTTGTTGATACTTTCCTTCTCTTTTTTTGTTTTTGTTTCAGCTGTTAATGTACAAACTGGGGAGGAGGTGGCTGTCAAGCTGGTATGTTAAGTTCTCATGAAATTTTTAATCTTATTTAAGTTATTGTGTGTCTGGAGTGGACAAAATGACTAAAATTTCTCAAGATTGATTAATGTATTCCTGTTTCTAAATGCATTTTTAGTATCTTACCTGTGTATATATAGAATCAAACTACCTTGATTTACTCTGTGGAACATGTGTTTTATAGACTATGTATAATTTTGTGTGGACATGATGGTGTTTAAGAATTCCACGTTGTAGATATTGTGACCTTTGAAGATAAAGTTTGTAGTGTCATGTATTCTTTTGTCGATGCTATGAGTGTTCCCATAAGAATGTATGTCATTGAATTTGAGATATATAGATTATTGCTGGCGTAAATGACATCTCTCTCTTACTCTCTTTTGTCAACTTTGGGGCAATTGTGGGAGCAATACTGATAGCTTGCAAGAAATCATGAAGAATGACTGTATGGATGGCAGTGATCTGTGAAATGCCATATTATCTCTGTATAAATGCAGACTGTGCTTAACATTGTTGCACTGTAGTTTATCTTAGATCGGTCATCTTGCTCATTCGTGCACCTTGTTTTCTGAAGTTTCTTATATCAGTTAATGATGTTAGTCTGCTCTTGATATTCAATGTTTTTAATTCTTAACCATCACATGTTTCTCCCAAAAAAAATCCAGGAGCCTGTGAAGACCAAGCATCCACAACTTCACTATGAGTCAAAATTGTATATGCTTCTTCAAGGAGGAAGTAAGTCAATGTTTTTATTTATCTTTACCGATTTCAGTAGTGAAAGTATTAGCTGATACCTAATGCTAAAGTTTGGCATGGAAACGGTTTCTCCATTATGCGTGTGCTTGTTTTATTTTGTTTGGAGGATAGCCTGGTTGATCCATTGATGCCTGTAATCTAAAGTTATTGGAATCAGAACTATTTGTCTTAAAACATGCTCTTAAAGTAGACTTAAGACTGAGAAGTTTCCTTTTGAGTAATCCAGCTTGGTTCCTTCTTTGCAGCTGGAGTGCCTCACCTCAAGTGGTTTGGAGTTGAGGGAGACTACAATGTGATGGCAATTGACCTTCTTGGACCTAGTCTGGAAGATCTGTTCAATTATTGCAACCGGAAGTTAACATTGAAGACGGTGTTAATGCTTGCTGATCAATTAGTAAGTCAACATGGAAACTATTATAAGTAAAGGGCCTTATATAGCGACACTAATGTTTCACTTGGTTCATGTTATTGTTCAGATTAACAGAGTTGAATATATGCATTCAAGAGGTTTCCTTCACCGTGACATAAAACCTGACAATTTTTTAATGGGCCTAGGACGTAAAGCTAACCAGGTATATTATCTTGTTGAAATGTTTTCTTTCACTTCCTCTTCTTTGCTGCCACAAATAATACGATTGATAGATTATGATAAAAATATTGTTGTTTAACACGCAAAGTCCAGTTCTTTTAGGTGTGAACTTTATTATATCATGCTGTACCTCATTTCAGGTCTACATCATTGACTATGGCCTCGGCAAAAAATTCAGAGATCTTCAGACTCATCGGCACATACCATACAGGTAAATTTTGTCACTACTATTTGATGATATTACAATGTTGCATAAAAACACTATGGGGAAGACCCAACCTTTTGGTTCCATATTATTTTCACATATCCTTGTATTTTGAGCATTTATATCACTTTCATAGGTATTCTGCCAATTTTCAAGTGGTTATTGTTTACCTAAAACGTTGTTATCAATTACCGATTGCGGAAAATAGTGGTTTGTTCAATTTCCTCTACATAACAATGCTATAGCTGTTATTTGAGAATGTTTTGTACTAATAGCGGTTTGTTCATATTCCGCAATGTTATAATATTATAGTGGCACTATAGCCGCTATTTATGAACACTGACCTAAATTAGGTGGCACCGGTATCTTTCACTCTGATAAGAACGGCAATGATAATTGAGATTACTGTAAATTATCTCAAATGTGCACCATAAGTACTGTAATCTAGGAAATAACTTTTTTGCCATCTCATCTAAGACATCATTTTAGATCTCTATTGCTCTTGTCTGTTGGTTCATTCAAATACCAAATACTGTAAAAATTTCCTTTCACTTTATTTTACGTTATAGTTTATATAAATTCATATTTCTTTAGTTGTGAAAAGCTTTCTTTCTTGCGCAGGGAAAACAAGAACCTTACCGGTACAGCTCGATATGCGAGTGTCAACACTCATCTTGGAATTGGTGAGTGATATATTATGGTATTTATTTTCTTTTTGCATTGACAACTAATAACCAGAATGCTTTCTTATTTTTATCTTACTTTATTTTGTTGGCAGAACAAAGCAGAAGGGATGATCTGGAATCTCTTGGTTATGTTCTCATGTACTTCTTAAGAGGAAGGTTGGATACTTGATAGACACATATATTTTGCTCTTGCTAGATTTGGATATCTTTACCATATTATTCTTACTACCTCCTTTCATTGTACTCTTTTTATTTTCAGTCTTCCTTGGCAGGGACTGAAGGCTGGCACTAAAAAACAAAAATACGATAGAATCAGTGAGAAGAAGATGACAACTTCCATAGAGGTATAACGACTTGCTAGATTAATAAAGCTTTTGGAAAAACATTGAAATTTCCCCTGGATCTTGAGCTCAATACTTTGAACTTGTTTGGATGTTGACTGGCCTGATCTTTAGTTGGATCTGGTCATATGATGTCATAGAGGCTTAGAAGCCAGGCCAGGTCAATGTAGCACTGACACCTCAGATGGAAAGTGTCAGGTGTCCGACTCTGATGTTACACCGACACACGTGGTTACATTCAGTCAATTCTATTTTCTTAATTTATTACCAGTGTTTATGTGTCAGTGTCATGTTTGGTGTCTTTGTAAGTGTTTCACAGGCTACAGCTGAGTGCTTGTCCTATAATAGTTGTGCCTTTGAATGCAAATACTTATACAAGCCAAGTTGCACATTTCTCTTGTTTGTTAGAACTAGGTTTATTAGTGTACTTTTGTTGGATGCTATGATCAAATAAATGCTTCAAGGTCGGTTTTGTTGGATGCTATGATCATATATTCTTTGCATTCAGCAATTGACATAACTTGTACATTGGGGCCTTCTTCCATTCCTTTTCTGTTTCATTTCTCAACTATATTGGTCTTGTAACTTGATGTTTCATTTCATTAACTTTTGCATTTGTATGACAGGTGCTCTGCAAATCATATCCCTCAGAGTTTGTATCATACTTCCACTACTGCCGATCATTGCGGTTTGAAGACAAGCCTGACTATTCATATTTAAAGAGGCTTTTTCGAGATCTATTTATTCGAGAAGGTCCATACTACAAATCAATATATCTAATTTGTACATAAGCATTCTGTATATTTTGTTTGGCAGACTATTGTGTTAATTAATAACAAATCAATCTGGATGTTGCTAATGCAGGCTATCAATTTGACTATGTTTTTGACTGGACTATATTGAAGTATCCACAGATTGGTGGCAGCTCTAGAGGCCGAGTTAGTGCTTTTATATCTTGCTTCTTCAGGTTTTGCTTTCTAGTAGACGTGACTTACTATATTTTGTTTTGATAACAGCATGACAGCGGCAAGGCAGCTATGAATCCTGGGCCATCTGTACAGAGGCCAGAAAAGATCTCAGGTCTACTTTCTTTTGGCCAAATGAGATAATAAATTTGTCATCCTTTTGAATTCTTATTGTGTCTGAGCTTGGGTGGGCAGGATCAGGAATTTTGATTTTCTGAATTTCAGAATTGAATCTAAATTCATCGAAACTATTAAATCATTTCATTGATAACATCAACAGTGGTCATATACTGTGCTTTTCTCAAATTTCTTTTTGTAAAATAATAATTACTTATGCAATTGCTTTTTTCAGTTGGGAAAGAGCTTCGAGAGAGATTCACTGGTGCTGTTGAAGCATTCTCGCGGAGGAACCCAACAACTTCTAGTCCTCGCGTTGAACACGCCAAACATAGGAGTTTTGAGGATGTCACTGCAATGCACAAGGATGGGGTACATTATTTTTTTAACAAGATTCCGTAAATTATTACTTTGAAATTTTCTGCCTGCTTTAATTTTTTATGGTGGTTTATAGTTGTGCAGCTTATGATTTTGATATTTATTGCAATGATTGATGATTTGTATCTTATTTATTTTTTCATGTTTTGATTGATTTTATCACCCTTTCTTCATTTGTCATTATTTTTTTGTATTTTACTTTTAGGCTGAAAAGTTATGCTTATTTGTTTAAATATTTCTGCTGAATGATTCTTATGTTAGTTCCTTGTCAATTCAGTATCACGATCAAGAGAAGGGACGTAATTTGACTCGATATGGAAGCAGTTCAAGAAGACCAATAATCTCATCATCGACCAGGCCAAATTCCTCAGGTGATCATACGGACACTCGTACGGGCCGTCTGACCTCAACTGCTAGCCGTCCATCTACTGCACATAGAATTCAACCAATGTATGAAGCCAAACAGCAACCTTACACGCGCGCAGGATCTTCTAGAGGCAACCGCGATGATCCTCTGCGGAGTTTTGAACTCCTCTCTATCAGGAAGTAACAAACAAATCCGGTTCCCATTCATCACAAGGCATTTTCAAAAATTTCTAACGCGCCTATTGCTGTTGTTTATTCGTGAACAATATCGAACATGATGGAGTCATGTTCATGTATATTACTGAATTAACATGAAGTCATATAATCAACTTCAATTTCTGATATCATTTTCTGGACTAAGGTAGACTCAATTTCCGCCTCCCCGCCCCAAGCTGCTGTATTATGTTTTCTAAAACATGCTCCTGAGAACTGAACTCTACAAGGGTTCTTTCTTTTTTGTTATTTAAACTTTTTACCAGATAAATGTATTTTATTTTCTCTTAAGGAAAAAAATAGATGAAACTAAAGAGTTGTAGTTTATGATGCAATTGTTGTTGTTTCTTGTTATGAGAATGGAATTAGATTTTGGTCTTGGAATACATGAGCAACTTAAGATCTTTCTTTTTTTTTTTTATCCTCTCCAGGCTCACATGGCTGATATTGCCAATCTCAACCATATATATAACAAGGAGTATTGATACCGATTTCAAAAATTTGAAGTTTTTGGCGAGAATAATAATAAAAAATAGATATATTTTTAAGCCAAAACTAGTCATTTATAAATTAATATTGGTGTAAGTAGTATTTTATTTTGTTATTTGTTTTTACATTTTCTTTTAAATATTTAGTGATAATAATATTTTTGCATTAAATCGAAGTCTTTACCGTAGTGGCTTGAGTCTAGGGTTGGCCGTGTATATTTGCGACAAAAACTCTATACGTCTATCCTTTACTTTTAGCTAATAGTATTAATAATAATCATCTTTGATCAAGATTTGGATTCTAATGTTTTTATCTATTAACATTTGTGAATTGCGATGCCCATCTTTAATCAAAATAATTTCCGAATCAAATTTTTTAAAACAAATTTGGTTTATAGTTATATATAAATAAACTCCAATATATTATCAATCATGATCTCTTTTCTTAGTTATTTTAATCCAATTTTAGCATTTTTTTTAAAAACATATATTTAAAAATCATTTATAGATTTCAGAGAGAAATGAAACTTTTGGATATGTGATTATCATAAGAACGAGTAGTGTTATTTGAACATACCAAGGTAATATTTGTTAGCTCTCTCTCTGAATTCGATCATACATCATCATTACAACATAGACATATGAATATCTAAGAAACGTAACATGTCATGTATAAGGTACAGCTATATCACGCAGAAACATTTTATGTAAAATTGATCTACAACTTGAAATTGTGGGACGATAAAGATGTAGAACGCATCAGCTGCATTGCCATACTTGTCACTATGAGACTTGAATTTCTCCTTCACGGCCTTCAAATTCTTAGAGCAATTCAGCTTGCACGTGATCCTTTTAGCTTGTGTGTGTGCGGCTACATCGTTCTTGGACGATCCTTTAATTTTGTTTTTCCCTGTGTTTGTGTCTTGTCTAAACACAAGGAACGTAAGTTTGGAAAGGATCAGAGGAATGAACGTTATTATGTTACTATATTGGTTTTTGGATTGGTTTTTGTCTTTTTTAATCCGAACCAATCCAATTGGATGATAAGCAACTTGACAGGTTGTCATTTTGTTTTGAGACTTACATATTTTTTTTTAAAAAATCTAAAAAATTATATAATTATATCTTTATCATTCTTACAGGAAAATTTGATAATTTAAAATTTAAGACTTGAGTTTAATTAAAATATATTTACATTAATACAAAAAGTTCTTAGAATATGTTTGGTTGGAGGGGTTTCAAGTAGATGAGGTAACATTTTATAAAAAGTGTGTTTGTTTCAAATTTTCAAAAGGGGAGATGAGCAAAATCCTTTTTTAATAAGTGATATTTTTATTCTCCCTTTACTTTAGAGAATTTCAAAAAAAAATGTGTCAATATAATTTTAAAACCATTTAAAACACATATCAAATAAAAAATTATTAAAAATCTGTCTTTTTTTTCTCTTTCGAACAAAATATGTTTCTATTTTTTATTTTCCGATCCATTCATTAAAATTTCTCTCATCTCCTCCCCTACATATTCTTAATTTATATAAACAAAATTAAAAAAAAAATCACAATTTTTAAAAGATTTGGGTTTGTGAGTTCGCTAATAGAAAAAACAAATTGTTAATGAAACCAAACCACTTTGATTTTAAATGAGTTGATTTAGTTAAGTCATTTGTAGCTTCTAATTAATATTATCTTTTTCTCAAATCAATATCTTCCATTTTATAATTATAACAATACATTAATACTTGATAAAAACAATTTAATAAAAATATTATTATTTTATTTATTTATTTTAATTTGTGTAAAATAATAAAATAAATCACTCATTAATGGGGCGAGAGAGTACACGAGTATATTATGTTTTTGCTGTTTTCTCCTATACAATTGGAATGCATAAATGGTATGGGTTGCTTTAGTTGATTAAATTGAAATCAAATTAAAGTGATAATTTAATAACAATCTTAATCATTTTAAATGAAAAATAAATTAAATAAGCCAAACTATTTAAAATTAAATTAGATAGTTTTATAAATTACTTAAGTTAATTAAAATGAAATATTAAACAAATTTTGATGGAATTTTTTGATTGGAAAGATACCAGGGTACTTTTGAAATGAACGGCACTTTAATCTTTTTATTCTTTTTTTCAGTTTTTTAAACTAAACAATACACTAAATCTATTTTATTTCTCAATTATCACATTATTGCGACCCTTTTTTTTTAGAAAAAATTACGATGAAAGATGTCTCAACACGCATAATGAATTTTCTCCATGTTTTTTCTTTCATATTTTCTCATGCATTTTCAATCTTACATTAAACATTTTTCTCTCATTTTCCTCAACATGCAGTATGTTCAATCTACTATTGTTCTCCCCGTGCCTAATTTCACTCCTACCAAACATCAATAGGTAAGCATAGATCGACTTGGCACTCATTTACAAATAGCATCAAACTACATATATATTCCAGAGCTATGTTTTTCCATCCATCCATAACTACAGCTTTTACAAGAATTAACCACCACTTAAAATTTAATAAATAATTATTCTTACATAGCAATTTCAAGTCGTATATACACACAAAACTTACCATATAGTTCCAGAAAAAAAATTTAATTTAAACCTTTCAGATCACGAACCGTATAATTACAACCAAAATTATGGGTTTCTCAGTGCCGCCAATCGCTTCTCAAGGTCATCAATGCCCGAGCTGTAATGTCATCAAATTTCTAAGGTCATTAAAACTTGCAAAGAATACTAACAACTCAAAATAGATCATTTGCAGTTGGCTTTATGGTGCAGCCGGGTACAGACCATTGGGGAAAAGGAAAAGAGTTACACAGAAGATAGATACCTGCTGACATTTTCTGTATTCTTCGTTGCGACTCTCCCTTTGGGAGCTGCTGATAACTGCCAAAGAGTTCAAATACAATAAAAATTAGCTTGACCAAAAGTACTTCCAGATGATCCAAGTGAAGAGATTAAAAACAGCTTATTTCCTACCTGTGAGGCAACATCCACACCGATTTCATCAAGCACCTGCCAAGAAAAGAGTAAGTGAAATTATTATAAGCTTCTTTATGTAATTTCAAAAGCTTATCTCATCCTCAAACAATAAGGCCTTGAATCTCTGTCCATATTACTCTTTGTAAATAGAAACCATTCTTTAAACCATGTAAACTAAGCCATAAGAGATCATGACATTCTGAATTTTAAAAGTAGTTTCAGGTTTTCAGAAGGAAACGCAATGGTAAAAATAATATAATTTTTATATTTAAATTTAGGGCATTTTAGGGAATTCTAAGCTTTTCACTGATTAGTCCAAGTGGCATAGCCCATGTAACTATACTAAATAACTTCACAGAGTGGGATAAGCTTTGGTGGTAGTTGTTGTTGATTCTTGACTTCCCAAGTGTGTTATTGCTGAAGTTAGGATATATAATAGGACCTGTGATTCCAATCACTTCTAATCCTCAGGATTGTGACACTAGATATACATGTTACCCTTATACTAAACTGCAAATCCTTTTAATTATTTGAAAAATTAATCATGTCAAAAAGTCCTGTAAACATAGCAGCCTTAAGTTTTTCTAAAAAATATTGCAATAAAAGGTAACTGAAAGTATACCTGATTTGTAAGCTCTTCTGTCTCCTCTTCTGCTTCATCATCGTCCAAGGCATCATCTATGACATCCGACATCATTTCAGTCTGCACAGAAAATTATATACCATTGAAGTCCAAAACTGTTGGAATGAAAACAATGATTTCTTGTTTTTCTCCAACATATAAAATTCGTAAAACCAAAGCATCATCTTACAGTCATATCCATCTGTGCCGATTGTTTCTGGAATTCCTGCATAATTTTTGCTTGCTTTGCTGGTGCCATTTGCTGCAATGAATCCTCTAATTTAGCAAAAGATACAAAGACTAACAAAAAGGTGCAGAAATAATGTATGGACTTCAAAATCAATATTTTGTTTAACTAAGGAAGTTAGAAGAACTGC
Organism: Cicer bijugum; assembly: GCA_037974875.1. Taxonomy (NCBI): domain Eukaryota; kingdom Viridiplantae; phylum Streptophyta; class Magnoliopsida; order Fabales; family Fabaceae; genus Cicer; species Cicer bijugum. Next base: position 6,927,494 of record JBBPBT010000151.1, on the reverse strand, counting down.
TATTATCAAGGCCAGTTTCCCAAAGACATTGTTTTTCTCCTTGACATTGGGTATTTCCACACCATCCATTTTTTTTATAAGTCCCTTTGTGTGTGTGTGTGTGTTCATGTGATAGGAGGGAAGCAATATCTTCCACAATATTTAGCAAATGAGCAACTTCACAAACTCCACAGCAACCCTTAAATATCTTTGTAGTTTGTACATTGTTCCCTTCCATCAAACACACACAAACTTGCACACAATTCCATAAATAAAAATCAAATGCTATGCACTCAATAACAATGCTTCAATTCATCTCAAGTGAGCCTTGGCACAACAATAAAGTTGTTGCCTTGTGACCTAGAGGTTACAGGTCAAATCTTGGAAACAACTCTCCACTTGTTGAGGTAAGGCTGCATAAATTTACCCTCTCCAGACCTTTCTTTATATTGTGAAAATGGACATGAAATATAATTTAGAATGTAAGAACAAATGCGCTACCTTATTCATAGCTGCCATTGCCTTAGTAGCACCTTTCATGCCATCAGCAACAGAAGAATGGGCATGCATTGCCTGCATAAAATGACAAGTAACCATAGCTAAGACAAGGATCATAAAACAAGTACCATCTCAAACACAACACAAGTACACATTTAAAAAAAAAAAAAAAGGGTTCAACAATCGACCTGCGTGTGAGTTGCTATGCCTCTCATCTGAGCTCGACTACCCTGAAGATTAGCAATCTGTTGCCTAAGCCTTATCAACTGGCGAGCTAGAATTTTGGTCGCTGCCTAAGAAAAAAACATAAACATCTAATTTCAAACCATGTAATCTGTAGATAGTAGATCAACTCAATTCTGCTGAATATCAGAAGAAAACCAAAAGCTATGACTAGTAACAAATACAGATATTATCATACCTCGTTTCCTGTCTTAGCAGTTCTCTTTATCTCAGCAACTAGTTTCTTTTCCTAACAAACACAAACAATACATATTATCACTAACGCATATATTTAATAACAGCAACTGTTAAATTAAATTGATTAAAAGGATGATAATAATGAATTAAGTATTAATTAAGCAAGTGTTTGACATCACATACTTCCAATTGTAACGATCCAATTTCCCTCTCTATACCTGGAAAAGCATACGATAATATATATTAATTAATGAAAGTCACAAAATTAAAAGAAGATTGAATTTGATTATGATTTATGATTTTGAAGGTTGATTGGGATTACCTCTAGTGGCAGTTGTCATTTCTCGTTTACTCTCCCGAAGAGCCTCTGCAGGAAAATAAAAAAATAATTAAAAATAAAAAAGAAATTGAAAATCAAAGAAAAACATAATTGGAAGCGTAACGCAAATTTAAAGAGCGAAGAGAAGAACCTTTGGCGGTGGGTTTCTTGGTGAAGATGTTCATGGTTATGCGTCAATTGTAAAAGAATTGAAAAATGCAAATTAATTTTCGTATTTCATTCTTTATATAATATATATACTTTGTTACTTTCCTACCACTTTCCCTTTTTCTCTTTTTTATTTTTAATTATTTAAAAGACATTAATATAAACTGCGTTGTTACTTGATGCGAGTGGAATGGAAGGGGTTCAGCTTCTTTAAACAAATTATTCAGATTTGATCTCAATACTAATCTATACAGCGATTTCATTTCCTAGGTTCCACAATGTTGGAGTATTTTTATCAAATATTTCATTTAATAATTATATTAATATTAGGCTTGTCAATAAATTATATTAATATTACTATGCTCATATATATTTAAATTAATTAATATTGATTTTTTTGTTTTAAGTGAGAAACTCGGTGCAATTCAGTTCACAAAATAGATAAATTAGTTATTTAAATTATAAGTTTTAATTAAATTAATTTTTAAATTTTATAAATTAATACATACATTCTTAAAATTGTAATCATAACAGTTTATATTTAAAGATTATGATGCGACATATTAATTGAATATTTGACCATTCACGTTGCTCTTATATCATTGTCATCATAATTTGTACTAATTACAATTACAATTTTTTACAAATTTATCTCTAAGATGACAAAGTTTCATCGATAAATTTATCTTCAAGAATAATATTAAGGTGAAATCACATTGATACGTTACATATTTAATTACACAAACACATTAAAATATTCAACGACAAAAGTTTACATATATATTATTTTTATTAATATTTTATAATTCAAAAAATGTATTTATTAATTTATAAAATTCAAAAATTAATTTGATTGACATTTACAATTTTATGAA
>JBBPBT010000151.1:6874426-6895708 GCA_037974875.1 Cicer bijugum | reverse complement strand
TGGTTCAGATTTGTTTGGTGATGAATTTAAGATTCTTGAAGTACTGTATATAGGAAATCTAGATCCATAAAATGTATTAATGCTTATAATTCATTTTCTGCCATGGTAAGTTAGTCTTTTTCCGTTTCACATTCTAATAATTTGTTTTCAAACTATTAGTTAGAGAGTTGAACTTAATACCCTTTTTATATAGAAAAGTCTTATACTTTTTTTTCTTCTTCTTTTGACCGAATAAAATCTCAAATTTTAGTATATATCTTGCTTAAATATTACGATGAAAATATAAATTAATTTTTTCTCTTAATAAACTTATAAAATATTATACATTCTCAAACAAATTTAATATTGATCATTAACTTTTTTACCTTGAATTTTTTTTGGGGACTAATAATGGAAAGAGTCCTAACTCCTAAGAACCTAGCTTTGGTCACATGTTTGTATTGATGACCAGACATTTCACTATCTTACTTAATATGGTTATTAAAACTCATACAAGATTTAGCATATCAAAAACTCCCTACTCATTTAAAACCACTGACACCACTTAACAGAATAGATCCAAGGATTTGAAATTGCTTGTTTCACTCACGTTTGTTACCGATCCTTTTCACAATCAATATCTATTTAATAAAAAAACAATTAATCTCAAAGTAAATGTTATTTTAAAATTTAAAAAATAAATATTATTTTCAATTTTTGATATAATTTTAGTTAAATTTAATTGTAATTTTTTATTTTATATTTTATTTGAATAATAAAAATAATCATTCCAATTTATTTTTATCTAATTTTTATTCTCTAAACAAAATTTGAATACAAAACTTAATAAAATATCAATTTTTTATGTTTATTTTAGTCATATCTAAATATTTTGTGGTGCAACAATATCTTATTATATTATAGTGAAAAAAAATTCAATTGCACTATGTAATTATTACGTTTAAATTATTTTCATAACAATAATTTTAATTTATAATAATTGAAGACTTAAAAAAAAATTATAATATATTTGAATAGAAGTGAAATGAGTAGAAAATTGATGAGGAGTACTTGTCATGTATTTTACTTGCATAAATAGAGACAAAGATTGTGATAACAGACAGTGCAATTTGTGAGAAGAAATTAAAAGAGGAAAAGTAATCTTTGTGATTGCAGATAGAAGTGAGAAGAATTATGGAGGATTGCCATCCTTTATTGAGAGGAGGAAGAAATAGAGAGAAAGGTTACAGCCATGGATTGTCAACTAGTCAGATGCATGTCATGTCTTCCATTTGTGACACTCTTTTTCCTTCTCTCCCATTAAACAAACAAATCTCACACAATCAAATCCTCTCATCTTTCTACTCAGCTTCTGGTTCTCAGTTTCCTTTTCCTGATGAGGTTCTTTTTTTTTTTCACCGCAATTTATGCTCTTTTTTTTTTTTTTTTTTTATTTTAATATTTATGTCTTTCTATCATGAAACAGTTTCAGCTTAATCAGACGTGTCAGAATTTCACACTACTTTCTGCCATTTTTCTTCTAGATTCATGCAACTGCACAATACCTTTACTAGTTTAGTATATGTTTGGACAAACAGTTTAATTAAGCATAAAAACTCTTAGTGTTTATGTATGAGTTATTTATACAACAAAAGATTAAACAAATTTTTATTGAAGTGCTATTTTCGTAAGTTATCATGAAGAATTTATGTAAATGAGTTGAAAAATAGTTTATGGACCGTTGGAAGTTGTTTTCTTAAGATCTCCAAAACAGTTATAAATTAAAATAAGTGAAGCTTTATCAATTTAATTTATTTATATTTAACTTTGTTGAAATGAAAATTAGGCTGCAGAGTCATTGATGTTGTTCAAGAAAAGTATCCCAAAAGCAATGCCATTGGTGAGGTGGATTCTACTGATTCTATCATTCAGATTAGGGACACTTTTACTTTGTGGAACTCTTTGTTTGCATTGGAAGTGGCCTTTTGTTCTCAAGTTCACTGACATTTCTTTGGAAAAGAGGGAAAAAATTCTTAACAACTGGTCAAGGGAGAAATTTTGGATACCTCTAAGGGTGGTTTTTGTGTTGATCAAACTTGTTTTCTTCTTCACTTTGTTCTCCAGGGTAATAATATTTCTCATTATGCTTTTAATTTGTGGTTTATATTGTGGATCAGTATTGCATGTAAGATATCAATTATTAACATCATATAAGTAAGATATATAATTTGGTTTGTGTTAGCCATAAGGGAACACAAAATGGACATTCTGATGAAAAATATTGCTCATAAGATGTTTGTCAATTTGACTAAAAGATGAACAAATGTTAGTAGCAAACTAGCAATACACCGTGTTAAACAGTTTATGTTATTGAATGAATTTCATGTGTCAAAATAATGTTTAGAAAAGTATATTAATAGTATAATTCGTATGAATACATATTCAAAATACAGTTCCCATTTTGGTTTATATAGCAGATGAAAAACTGTCAAATTATTTTGAATTATTTTTATATGAAAAGATTGGCTTGTATGCTATCTTTTTTTTTTCCTTTCTTAGAAAAGGAGTTGGATGTAATTGTTTTGAATAAATTTCATGACTGAATTTATTTCTGAGTGCAACTCTTAATGTTATCAACTTCTAAATGTAGTTTCTGTTATTTAACTGGGATATGTTATCATATTGCTCAATAATGTTGAAGTGCACCTTTATTTTGTTGCATTTTTCACCTTTACCTAATTTCTTCAGGTAGATGTAAATGGTCACAATCCAATGTGGAAAGCAATAGGGTACAAAGTCGACACTAGGGAAAAGTTGAAACAAAAGAAGAGGCCCCTCCAAGAAGGACTAATAGAAACTACGTACGAAACCGATTCGACATTAATCCAATCCCTGACCGAAAAAGGCCTTGAAGTCACTGAAGATGTAGATCATAACTTGTACAAGATAAAATGTGACGTTGCCATTGTCGGTTCTGGCAGTGGCGGAGGAGTTGCAGCCGCAATTCTTGCAAACTCGGGTCACAAAGTGATCGTCCTAGAGAAAGGAGAGTATTTTGTTTCACACGATTATTCTTCCCTCGAAAGTTCATCGATGAAAGAGCTATACGAATCGGGAGGAATGATGCCAACTGTTGACGGCAAAATGATGATCTTGGCTGGCTCAACAGTAGGTGGAGGTTCATCTATAAACTGGGCTGCTTGTGTAAGAACACCTGATTCCGTTACGAGAGAATGGTCCGAAAAATATAAACTATCACTTTTTGCAACCTCCAATTATCGATCTGCTATGGACTCAGTATGCAGAAGGATTGGTGTGACGGAGAAATGCAATAAGGAGAGCTTTCAAAACCAAGTTCTTCGAAAAGGGTGCGAGAGAATCGGCTTAAAAGTTGAGTCAGTTGCAGTGAACTCATCAGAAGATCATTATTGCGGTTCGTGTTGTTTCGGTTGTAGAACAGGCGATAAAAAAGGAACCGACTCTACTTGGTTGGTTGATGCTGTAAACAATGGTGCAGTTATCATCACTGGATGTAATGCTGAGAAATTCATACTTGAAAATGGAAAGAATGGAACAATAAAGAGAAAAAATTGTTCAGGAGTGATTGCGGCAGCAAGTTACAAAAGTAAGATAACGAAGAAACTTCAAATAGAATCCAAAGTAACTATTTCATCATGTGGATCTCTATTTACACCCCCTCTGATGATTTCCAGTGGTTTACAAAATTCAAACATTGGAAGAAACCTTCATCTCCACCCTGTTCAATTTGCTTGGGGATATTTTCCAGAAGAAATGACAAATTTGATTGGTAATAACTATGAAGGAGGAATCATAACTTCTATTCACAAAATACTTGCTGAGAATTCGACACCGAAAATCATTATAGAAGCACCTGCTTTAGGACCTGGATCCTTTTCAGCATTGATTCCATGGACCTCAGGTCTTGATATGAAAGAAAGGTTGGTGAAGTATGCAAGAACTGCTAACCTTTTTGCATTGGTTAGAGACAAAGGGTCAGGAGAAATAAAAACCGAAGGAAGAGTTTCTTACCGACTCGATAAAATCGACAAAGAAAATCTTAGAGTTGGATTAAGGGAGTCTTTAAGGATTTTGGTTGCTGCGGGAGCTGTAGAAGTAGGAACTTATAGAAGTGATGGACAAAGAATTAAATGTAGAGGAATTAAAGACAAAGACTTGGAGGAGTTTCTTGACAATGTCGCAGTTGTCGGGGGACCACGGTCGAGAGGTGAAGTGTGGACAGTGTTTAGTTCTGCACATCAAATGGGAAGTTGTAGAATGGGAGCTAATGAAGAAGAGGGTGCAGTTGATGAGAATGGAGAAAGTTGGGAAGCAAAAGGGTTGTTTGTGTGTGATGGAAGTGTTTTGCCTAGTGCTGTTGGTGTTAATCCTATGATAACTATTCAATCTACCGCATACTGTATTGCTAGTAAAATTGCTGAATCATTGAAGAAGAAATAGACAGAGCTTTAATAATAATACTAATAATAATATTATTAATAATAACAATAATAATAATGAAGAGTATAGTTTCAATGCAAAAGAATTTCATTGAAAAATGCACATGTACTTTTCATTTTATACCTCATATTGTAACTAGTATTGTTAGTGTTCACAAATAAAGTTTCATGTAACTATGTCAAAGTTTAGTATGTGGGAATTCATAATATGATGTGATTATGTATTTCTTATGGATTTTGTAAGTTCCAATATTGTCAATGTCAGCTGCATCATCACTATTGGAAGTCAAGAGAAAAGGAAAATTAAACTGCTTAGATCATATCTAAGGTTAACCATGATACAAGATAGATTGAATGAATTAGTGTAAAATGTTGGAGTTACTTTTGTAAATGGTTTTGCAGCTCAAAATGATAAGAGTATTAAAAAAAATAACCAAGAGATGAAAATTATTAATTAAATTTTACTTATTTTTCAAGCGAAATCTGAATTATTCGAGTCTCATTTCTTTAGAAATCAGAAAATTAAAAAAAAAACAATAATAATAATTTATGTGTCAATTTGAAAATTTTGCCTAAAGATTCAAAATTCCAGGACCCTTGGCCATACATACCTACATATATAGTGTAATTGACTATAATAGTTACAAATCATTATTATAAATAAATATAATAGTTTTGTTACTTTAGTAGTAAAATAGTTATTGATATTACAATTATTAACAATAATTTTTCTTTTTTATTTAAAAAAATAAAAATAAAAATTGAGCGGCAAACTACATTAATACATTCACCATTGCTTTTAAATTGTCGTGTATGTATATGAACTAGTAGTAATTTTTAATTAGATACGTCTTTTGATTACCACTTTTGTTTATATTTTATTTTAAAGTAATTACTTTTTAATTGACACATCAAGTATTGATCTCTTGTTATTAGATCATCACTTACTGTTTTTTAATTAATGTCCCGAACATTGATCCCTTATTATCACTTATAAATCATTATAACTCTCACTCCATCATTTGCCTATCTCAACATGTTTTGAGTACAAATTTATTTAACTTATTTTTCTTGCTGTTCAAGATAAAATTAGTGTGTTTTTCTTTATTTATAGTTTACATTGAAAGTATGAAAATTATTGTTGTTCACATTTCTTTTCAAAATATAAATATAAAAGGGGTAAGAAATATTCCCCAATTTTATTCGTCCACATTTTAATCTATGTTGTTTTTATTTATTTTTAAATCAAAGATTTTTATTTTCAAAAATAAAAGATGTTAAATAATTAATATTATTGTTTACCAAGTTCTTATTCATTTTGGCCCAATACGAGACCAAACTTTCTAATATAAATAAATTAAAAAACAAATAATGAATGAGTTAAAAAAAAAAAGTAAATCTCTTCAAAAAATAAATAAATAAATAAAATTGAGCAATATAGATCATTCATTGGTGGTGATTGATTTCACGATTAATTTCACGCCTTTATTTCCTATCCTACTTCCTATACCTAAATAATTCTATAAACAAAAATGCTACATGCACCTTTCACTTTACTATCTACACTCTTCTTTTTCCAAAAAAAAAAAAAATTACCTAAAATGTCCTTATCTATTGTCTACATCTTCATCTTCAAAACCCTAATCTTTTTGTCTTCAAAACTCTAACTTTCTTATTCACCAACATCTTCATTCATATCATCAAAATCGTAACGTTCATTTTGGTCATTTTAAAAGTACGTTTACTCAGTTCAAATACGTTTACGTGAACTGAGTTCACGTACAATATGAATTTTTTACAATTTTACAATGTACGTGAACTCGTTCACGTGCTACTTGAGTTTTTTTACAATATTACATTGTACTTGAACTCAGTTCACGTACAACCTGAGATTTTACAATTTTACAATGTACGTGAACTCAGTTCAAGTAAACGTACGTGAACTGAGTTCACGTACAACTTGAGATTTTACAATTTTACAATGTACGTGAACTCAGTTCAAGTACGTTTACATGGACTCAATTCAAGTACGTTTACGTGAACTCAGTTCAAGTACGTGTACGTGAACTCAATTCACGTACTACTTGTGATTTTTACAATTTTACAATATACGTGAACTGAGTTTACGTACCATCAATAAGTCTCAAACTCCATTAATTACGCAATCTTAAATCACGTATGTGTACGTGAACTTAATTCACGTACTATATGAGATTTCTACAATTTTACAACGTTCGTGAATTCAGTTTACTTAATGTTACAACGTAGTGAACTCATTTCACGTAAAATTATTAGTTTTTGAAAAAAATTTCAAACTCAAAAACAGAACAATAAATATGATGGATAAATTATGATGATTTTGTGATATGTGAGTTTTGATTGGTTAAGAATGGTGATAAAGGGATAAATGGAATTAAAGAATATTATAAATATGCAAAGGTAATTTGGATATTATGTTTTTCTTAAAAAAAAAAAGGAGGTGTAGGTAATAAAGTGAGAGGTGTAGGTAGGAAATTTGTTATTTAAATACCTAAAATAGAGTTGAAGAATTTGAGCATTTATACTATTTTTAGAGACCTACGGTGGCTCTACATGTTGGAGTACTAGTTCTCCTAAGAGTCAAATATTGATTGAAAAGAAAATATCTATGAATATTTAAAAGGTCATGGGTGAACTAGTGGCTCTACACGTTGAACTAGTGTCATTTGAGTGTGAAGTGTTTAAATTTGAGGAGTTGCTAATTTCGAATTAGTGTGTAGTATTTTGATTTATGTCTAGTCTAATGCTTATATATAAAATAAATAATATGAATATTCAAAACGTCTATTTAAAAATATATATACATCGAGCGCATAATATTTTTAAAACATCTATTCTAAAATAATGTAGTAAAATATATATATATATATATATATATATATATATTTTATGCTTATATTCATTAAAGATTAAGAATATTATTATTATATCTATAATAAGACTCTTTTACGTGCAATTTGATCTACAACATGTTAAAAATTTATTCGATTCAATAACACGATTTATATTCAAAACATGTAAATAAAAAAATCGCCTTATTTTTTTATTTTCAAATCACATACGTCACCGCAAATCAAACTAAATTAATTATTTGACATATTATATGTCCACATGAAAAAAATGCCATCAAAATTTGATTGCTTTCAAAGAAAACACATCATATAGTCCATCTTTTGCACAACCTACGTACACGTTGTTGAACTTCAAAAGAAATATTTTTTTTTACAAAATAAATTATCCTTTATAGACAACTTACTTTGAAACAACCTCCACATGAATAATAATATTTTTAAAGGGACAAATAGATGCCACAATAGGTTTTAAAATAGAGACATAGTGAGACATGTGACAAACTCCTCCAACAATGCAAAATACATCTCATTTATCAAATACAATCCTCCTAACTTATATATAATTACACGATCATTTATCTTTACTTTAACTTGCAAATGACCGTTAGACTATAAAGTCCTACACTCCTCCACAAAAACCCTCCTCTCACATAAACAATTGTCTATGTCATCTCCACCTTAAACGCCCTCTAGTCATAACAATCTAATATAACCTCTATATTTTTTTTTTAAATACAAATCAAATAATTTACTAAATTTATACGTCAAAATCTCCCATCAACCAACCATAAATTAAAATTGACTAATGTTGCAGTAAAATCAAGCAAATTGAACAATTATTTTTGCAAACTACTTTGATTAATATTTTTTATGAAAAGAATTGAACAATAATTTTGTCTCTCCTAAAAATTATTCAACATCTAGTCAAAGCAACTATGTCAGTCCATGCAAGTGACAAAGATTTGCTTCCTACATAACATAAACACATGCTACATTTGAGTATATTCTTTACTTGCAAGACATGTCGTTCACCCCTACCCCTACCCCTACCAGATTATTACAACTTATTATGTGTTTTTATATTTTACATTCTTGAACATTGCTATCTATAGTCTTATTTCTGGTAGCCTCAAACTTCCGTTGACAAGGTTCATTTTGTTTCTTAATTGAACATTAATCAAGAAAAAGCTAACATGAAAAAAATCGAACTAACAAAAGAAGAAAGAAAAAAAATGTTTTAAAATTCCATGAGTTTACCGTGTATATTTGAATTTATTGAATTCATTGCAAATAAAAATAAAAATAATTTTTTAAAAAACTTCTTGAATTTTACTTATGTTCAGCTAGATAAACTCGATTTATTTATGTAATTTTTTATATTTCAAAAATTTAATTTTATTTTGAGTTAACTCTAAATTGATATTTAAATTCATGAAATGGTAAGATTATATGAGTTAACTTGCGATTTGAACATCTTTATGTGTTAATCGATTTTGATGTGTTAATAGTTGTTGTTGCCTAGAGAAAGGTACGATTACGTTCATTCTCAAATTTTTGAAAACTTGATAATAGAATAATTGCGAGATAATTTAAAGAGGATCAAATTAAGTATTAAATTTTTAAGTTAACATTGAAAATTCATTAGAAAAAAAAAAAAAGAGAAACAGGAGATAAAAAATGGACTGGATCAGTTTCAATCATATGCAAAAATGTAAATAATAGTGTATTAGTACGATAATAAAATATAAATACTAAAAGGCTCAAATAACTAAACTATAATAAACTAATACTAGTAAAAATTTGTCGATAACTTTTTATGCAAACAACCATTTTATTTTTTTAACTAACTTCGGAGTAACTAATAAACAAATGTACTAATAGTCGATCTTGCAAGTTGGTTGTAGTACTTAATTTCTTTTGGGCCTTTTGAATTGTGGGCTCTACATCATATTGGGTTTTATGTAACATGAATGAGTATCTTCCTTGACACGCTATGGGGACACACTGTCACACTCACTGGCTCAGTTCTTCATATAAATGAAGGCAATTCTCTTTCTAGTCTTTTTCCTGATGCAAAGTGATTCTTCCTCTTCTCTATTACTTGAACTTGGCTAGGACATGTCTATTTCTAGGTTTTTGTTCTTAGTTTGTTTTCACAATATGATCGTGCTAAAGGAAAGAGAAAAGTATTTTATTTCATACGATTATTCTTTCATCATCGAAAACTACAAAACAAAACTTATCTTTAAAATATTATGAAGTTATCCAAAATTTGTCAATAAATTTTATTATCGGAACACATGTTCAACGTCTTTTTCAGATCTAACCTCTCTATAATTAAAGAGGATTTTAAAATCTTAAATATCAAAAACTTAAAAATAAATTATAACCCACTTATTAAAAATGTTTATTATTGAAAGATAAAAGTCCTTAAAATATGAATTTAAAAATAAAATTTTAAATTTATTTTTTTTTAAAGATTTTTTTATAGTGTTGCAAACATGTTTACAAAAATATTATTCAAAAATAGATTTGATCTCTAAAGTGAAAAGTTGATGAAATGAGTAAATTAATATTTATATTATTTATGATTGATCATAATGCATGTACATAAAATAACAATTAACATTACTTATTTTATTATCTAAAACAGATTGTTAATTTTAGAATAAAGCAATTCAAAAATATATATTGATGATTCAAATATTTATATAATAATTTTATAAAAATTAAAAAATATAATTTTTTTATATAAACTAAAAACAAAATTTCATACAAACTAATAATTTATTTGACTTTAATTTAAATTTTATTATATGTAACTTAAAAGTCAATCTTTATGTTAATTTATGAAAATAACTCGTAGTATATTTGCATTTGGTATGAGGGTCAACTTCTCGTAATCGCAAACATCAAACAATTTTGAAAAACAATAAATTATAGGTCTACAAAGTATAAATAATTTTGGTTGAAGGTGATTATGAGATGAAATACCGACCAAGTCTAGTGCCAAACAGAAAGTTGAGTAGGTAATAGTTGTTTCATGTACAGGTGGGACATTTAAGAAACGCAGATGGCGTGGGCAGCAGTTAACCTCGCGCGTGTAGAGTGGGGACCCCCGCAAAACAAAACGAACTTTCCTCATGCAAATAATTCCGTTCCCTCTCTCTCTCTCTCTCTCTCTTTTCTGGGAAAATAACTCAACAACTCTTCTCCCTCACGCTTTCCCTCCCCACTCAAATTCTCCAGCATTCTTTTCCCATAAAGTATCACCAACATATACTATAATATAATAAAGTTACCTGAATCAAATTAAATAAAAGTAAAGAAAACCCCTCTAAAAGGAAAAGCTTAAAAACTGAAATAAGCTTTCAAATGCTTTGATTATTTCCACAAATTCAACAATGGAAGCCGCTGTTCTTATTCCCTCTCCTTTCATTCCCTGCTTTTCTTTCTCAAAAATCAAAAGGTCATTAATATTCTCTCTCTCTCTCTCTCTCTCTCTCTCTTTACATCGCAATTTTCAATTATTCATCTATCTATGTATCTCCGAGTTCCTTATTAATTAGTTTCTTCTACGAACCAACCTCAACTTCAAAATTCAAACCGTTTTTTTTTTATTCATCATACGTAGGTAAATTTTCTGAATTCTAGTATGTTTATTTTCCAGTTGTTGAATCATCATCATGTGTCAACGTCAAATTTTCGTGACGCTATTTATCTTATTACTTGGAATTGAATTTTGATACAACTTATCAAACTCCATCTTTATAATTATTATAAGAATATATATATATATATATATATATATATTAATTTCCTATTGAAATCAATTCAAGCTGTGAAATCTGATAGTATAAGAACTTTCTGCATAAGTATCAGTTGAGAGAATCAAAACTTTAGGTTAAATCCATGTTCTGTATTGATCGACTATTTTTGGTGATGAGTTTGGTTTAACTGTGATGATGTGTGACAGTGCTGTGGCGGATAAGTTTTTGAGAGGAGAGAGGAAGCATGGGGAGTAGGTTTAAGCATAAGAGGAAGAGATTGCAGAAGATAATGAAGTGCCTTTGCTCAGGCGAGCTTGTTGTAAGAGAAGAAGATACAATGGTTCCTAATTCGTCGGAATCTCTTGCAACCAAGGATTATTATTCCTCAACAGTAAGTGGAATTTCTGGCCAAGATATTGGACAAGTTGGGAGGACGAGGCCGGATTCTGGTAACATACAAGAAGTTGAATCGTCCTTGCGTGAGAGTGGCGTCTTGAACTATGAGGTTGGGTTCCTTTTCTCTTGGATGATATACTGCATAAATAATACTTACGGTTTGCACTTTCTTGTTAAGATAAAAAAGTTATAACTTTTAACTGTTTTTATTCATTAAGCACTTAACATGTAAGTGCTTAAATTCATTTAGTTATTTGTATTTGGATATGAACGTTGGAAAGCTATTTGTGTTCTACCCATTTGTTTTGACTCGACAAATATAATTGAATGTGGATGGAAATCTAAGAGGGTATAAGGTTAACTTGTTTTTTTGAAAACACTGGTTAAGTATTATTATAATGCCAAAACTGGTACTAGTACCAACCATAACACTATTACAGTACACCAGTTCAAACTGATTCATAATAAATTCATAACACTGATCTATGAAGATGCTCACAGCCATTCCACATTACAATCAGCAAACTATTTTACATCAAGATACCTTGCCAGCATTATAAGCATGACTTACACACATGTTAACATCATAAGAGTATACAATACGTCAAATAAGCCCTAAATAGGTTTTTCCAAATGTTTCCTTGTACTATAGAGACTACATAATCATTGTCTAGCTAATTCCTTAAGTATTTTGGTTTGTTATTGATAGTTATATAAATTAATTTGTTACTGATCTTTCCGTCCCTACTTTTATTTGTGGAAGGTTGAGTGCCCCTAACATCTAGCCAATAGTTGTTTAACTGAATCGTCCATTTTACTTCAATCCATTGTGTGTACATATATGTATATATGTTTTGAGTCTGAGATTTCTTTCAGATCATGGTTTAATGCATGTAGTTCTTTAGTGATCTATTTATTGGACTTGATGCAATCCACAACATGCCTGTAATCTGCAGGAAGCTAGAGCTTTGTTAGGGAGATATGAATATCAGGAAGGAAATATCGAAGCCGCTTTGCATGTTTTTGAAGGAATAGACATAGCTTCTGTGACTCCAAAGATAAAAAATTTCCTTGCCAAAAGCAGAGAACGCCCCAAGAGACGCTCTCGCGATTACACTACCCCACTAATGTCTATACATACAGCCGGATTACTATTAGAAGCAATCTTGCTAAAAGCAAAATGTTTGCAGGTTCTTGGAAGGTTTAAAGGTACCTTATTGATTGTTTGATTCATAGATTGCTTTTCTATTTAACTTGTTGCATGTGGCTTTTGATAAATATTTGCTTTTTAATCTGCATATTAAGATGTTCTTTATTTGTATTTGTCCTTATCTTCCAGCGATTTCTTTCTGTTACAGGCTTTTGATTTGACTGCTATATTTCTTCCTTATGCAGAGTGTTCTCTAGAAGTTTTGCCCATCACAGTGGGATATATAATAGCTTTCTCGATAATTTTTACAAACCTTATAGCCCATCACTTAAGGTGATAATTGTGTTAACTATCTTGTCTTCCGTATTTGAACATAGTGTTCGTTTTGCCTTTCTGCGAGCGAGTCTATTCATTTCCAATATTTGTTTTTTTTTTCCGACACAAACAATATTGACTTAAAGTAACTTTTCCCTTCTGCTTTTGCTTGAAATAGAACCAACAATTTTTTGCTTCTCTTTTGGCACCTGCATTTCTGCTTCAGTGTGACATTAGGACTTTTATTCTTCACGTAAACAAGATATTAAAACAAATTCCTTAAAAATTAGTAATCTTGATTTCACAACATGACTAAAGAAGATGTTCATTACTTAGAGATCCTAGCACAAAATTATTCTTTTGACAATTTGACAGTATATATCTAACGTCAATCAAGATGGGCATTTCCTTTGAATACTGAGGATTTAAAAAATTTAAAGGAAGTTTTCAGCTATGAGAACCCAAAATGTTAACTAATATTAAGTTTACAACAATTCTTGCAGAATCTGGCCAAACATGCAAAGTTATTCTGGACATGATTGAGTCGTCTTTACCTGAAGGCTTGCCTGGAAACTTTGGTGCCGAATGTAAATTGCAGGAGACTTTAAGTAAGGCAGTTGAGCTACTTCCAGAATTGTGGAAACTTGCTGATTGTCCACGTGAAGTTATTTTGTCTTACCGACATGCACTCCTTCATAGATGGAATCTTGATGCAGAGACCACTGCAAAAGTTCAGAAAGAATTTGCCATTTTTCTTCTATATAGTGGAGAGGAAGAAATTCCCCCAGATCTTCGTTCCCATATGGACAGTTCATTTGTACCCAGAAACAACATAGAAGAGGCTATACTTCTTTTAATGATTTTGCAAAGAAAAATATCTCTAAATAAAATTGAGTGGGATCCTTCAATTTTGGAGCATCTTTCATTTGCTCTATCGGTTTCCGGGGATTTGACAGCTTTAGCCAACCAATGGGAAGAATTACTCCCTGGTACTATCAATCGAAGAGAAAGGTACCATGCCCTTGCTCTTTGTTATCATGGAGCAGATAAGGACTTGGTAGCACTTAATCTTCTTAGAAAATTGTTGAGTAGCACAGAGGACCCAAAACATGTTCCTGCTTTGTTAATGGCTTCTAAGATATGTTGTGAGAACCCTGATTTTGCGAAAGATGGGGTTAGCTTTGCTAGCAGAGTGCTTGAGAGCTTGGATGAAAGATGTCAGCAGTTGGAAAGTCTCGCCAATTGCTTACTCGGTGTTTCACTTTCAACATACTCAAAATTGGCTGTTACTAATTCTGAGACGTTTGAGAGACAATCTGAGGCACTTCATTCCCTAGAAGCTGCAAGCACTATGACCAGAATGAGCGACCCTCTTGTGCTGTACTATTACAGTTTAGAATGTGCAGAGCAAAGGAAGTTGGATTCTGCACTTCATTATGCAGAACGTTTGCTAAACTTAGAAGCTGGGTCTAATATTAAAGGCTGGTTATTGTTAGCCCGGATATTATCAGCGCAAAAACATTTTTTGGATGCTGAATCTATCATTGACGCTGCTTTGGATCGGACTGGAATATGGGATCAAGGAGATTTGCTGAGAACAAAAGCTAAACTGCAAATTGCACAGGGCAAGTTACCAGGTGCCATTAAAACATATACTCAGCTTCTTGCTATTCTTCTGGTTCAGAGAAAAACTTTTGGTTCAAGAAAGAAGCTTTATAAGGTTCATTTTTTTTTGTTCTTCTTGGTGATTTATATTTCTGAGTCATGGGCCTTTATGTTCTTGCTGTTGTCAGAATTGATTGGATGTGGTCTGCCATAAACATGTGAAATTTATTTGCTGCAGAACTGTGTCCTACTGGTCATGCCCGATCATGTTGATAGGAATAGTCATACTGAGAGTAGTGAGGCATGGTCATCTTTTATTCAATTTGGCTTGGATTAATATCTTAATAAAGAACAAAGCTGCGTCGAAATAGTTCCTTTGGGTATATAAAGGAAAATAATGAAACTGTTTAAACTTTAAAATATGGTACACTATACGCATATAAAGACAGGTGTCTCTGTTCACATATTGATGTGATAGTCAGTGTTTTTTATGTGGGAAATTGTGAAGATTTTGTGCAAAGTTTTTATATCTACATTGTTTGGCATTAGATTTGGTTTTCTTTCTAATTGTCCTTTAGATTATGAAGTGGAACTCAATATTCTGATTCTGCATCGTTTCTATTTTCCTCCTTTTCATTTTCTTATTTCTAAAATCAGAGTTTACTTGTTTATTCTTCCTGCATTCCAGATATCAACTCTTTCAACAAGAGATTATTTGGTTGAAATGTTTTTGGGTATAGGCCCTTATGACGTTGATGAACTTAAGCTTTTTAAGAGCCCGCAGTGCCAGTATATTATGGCAATATTCATAGCAGGCAGGTTTTAAGTCCAAATCTATTGTGTCTCTTTTCCCCCCTTTTGGACCATCCGGTACCCATGTGCCTGGATAAGTATTCAATCCACAAGGGAAGTATTAGTATAAATTAATAACATACTAAGCTAATTCAAGATTTTACATGAGCTGGTACCTCTTAGTTTCTTAGTATTAGTCGGGGTCCAAATGTATTTGGAATAGGAACTTATTTAGAATAAATTGGTGTGTGTTGATGGTTATTGATTGCAACATGTACACATTCCTTCAGATCGATTAAACTATTTGGTGAAAGAGCATATTGTATAGTTGGATGGCTGACTCTTTTAGATGCAATCAAATTAGTCGGTCACTATTTTGTTGTTTGCTATTTATATGTTAAAATGTTTGGCGAATGAATGTGTTCCAGAGAGATATAATGAATGTGCTCCATAGAGATATGATTGAAGTTTATATGGTTTAATTCTGAAATTCATATAATTTGTCTTGAAGGTTTTATTTGAGGAAACTGCTTTTATGTGAAAACTTAACGTCTTAGGTCTTACTCTATGGATAACACTATTGAATCTGCATACCTTATTTATCCCTATTTTATTTTATTTTGTTTTGCTAGTCTGATAAGTTTCAGAAATAGCCTTACTTTTAACTCCTTACCCATTTTTTCGCATACTGTAACAGGACAACAGAGATCATGCTAGGAACTTGGAAGTGGAAATATGGCATGATCTTGCTAATGTATATATAAGTCTCTCACAGTGGCAAGATGCAGAGGTGTGTCTTTCGAAATCTAAGGCCATCAAACTATACTCTGCTTCTAGATGTCATGTAATAGGTAAATATATGATATGCTTTATGTTTTGAGTTATATGTCTTTTTTGGAATTAATGTCAACTGATTATAATCAGTTGAAAAGAACTGCCAGATATTTTTGAAGTTATGAATATGTATTTTCTGTTTATAGCTGTGCTATAAGTTCGAAGCAGGTGAGGTGCCAAGAGACCAGAGAGCTTGTCTGTGGAGTAAGCACGTCTTATAAAATTCAATAAGTCTACCGAACTCCAAAATTCAATATGACGAAAAACTAACCTAAGCCTATTTACACAACACAACTATAATTCACAAGTTACTGAAAGAAACTTGGAACCTTTTATATGCATATCTCAGAAATATTTCTAATTTCAATATTATATATTATTCCAGATTTATGGATACCCTATATTTTTTTAGTTAGCTTTGTTGCTTGTAAATGTGCCGTCTTCATTGTATCCTAATTTTAGTTTTGGTTATTCAACAAGGAAAAGAAAGTTGAAAAAAACATTTAGAATGGTCTCAATCCTGTGTTTAATTTGGTTCCTGCTAGCTCCACTAGCATACCACCTTTTTTCTCCTCCCGTTTGCATCGATTAATATTTTCAAAGAATAAAATGCCCAGAATCGTTAATTAGCTTCTTGTGTGATAATCTGATATAAGGTGGAAAAGGGGGTAGAAATTGGAGTAGAGCAGTAAACTTTCACCGATTTAGTTGATTCAGACTTGCATATAATATGTTTTATTCTGTTTGTTCAATTTCACAGGTACTATATACGAAGCACAGGGTCTTTACAAAGAGGCGCTAAAAGCTTTTCGCGATGCTTTGAACCTTGATCCTGAACACGTCGCTAGCTTGATCTCAACCGCATTGGTTCTTAGACGGTACGGTCCTCAATCAAATCCTGCTGTTAAAAGCTTTCTGATGGATGCACTAAGGCTTGACAAATCTAATGCTTCTGCTTGGTATCATCTTGGTATTCTTCACAAGGCTGAAGGTAGACTGTTAGAAGCCACAGAATGTTTCCAGGCAGCAAGCTCTCTTGAAGAATCTGAACCAGTGGAACCTTTTAGATGACTGACTCTGCATGTACAAGCATTTACTTATTTGATGCCATCCCACCCATAATTTTCATCTGTTCTTGATGTCAATATAGATCGATATGAAAGGCATGTCGATATAGATTGATAAGAAAGGCATGATTTATGATTTAGTTAGCTTTTCGTGGCTGTGAGCTGTTGTCTCCTTCCATTGGATTGTTGCTCAAGTTTGATACGGATTTACCTCTTTGTAGTTTTATTCATTCATATATAATTTTCTTCTTTTCCCTGTATTGAGATAAATTTCATTAAGTACAGTGAAATATGTATCCAAAACAAATAAAAAGTTGAAGAACTGGAGGATATATAATGTCAATTAGGACGTGATTCTTGATTCTCATTATTTTTAAGAAAATCTTAAAGTCCAAACAAACTTCTCGACAATTATTTGAAATAATATTAAGTATTTTCTGATGGGAATCCAACATCATAAAATGCAGAACATATTATATTGAATATTATAGAATGAGATCCTATTGTCCTTAGAATGCTCCTTCCCCCCAAACCTTCAAAAGGTTGTAACTGAAAATATGATGAATGATAACTTTCCTCTCTCTCCACTACTCCTTATAACTAACTCTACCCCTATGGATACCAACTTTCCTCTCTCCACTACTCCTTATAACTAATTATGCATCATTTTAGTCCTTAACTTTGGGCACTTGCATTATTTTAGTCCTTTATTTTATCATAATTTTAAAATAGTCCCTTAAATTATCAAACGTTAATAAACTTAGTTCTTCTGTGAGTTTCAGTCAATTAACCTTATTGATTTGTCATGTTAAATGCAAAATATTAAGGACTATTTTGAAAAAAATTTAAATAAATAATTTTTAACAGTTGTTTTACATGTTAAGATCTTTTTACATGTTAAGATCTTTATGACTTTGTTTCTAATTCCTCACACTCTCATTAATTGCTTTCACATTCTCCCTATTTTTGTTAGTCATCTGAAGTTGTATTGAGCAGTTTGAATAACTACCCATGATCAGTTTTATGCTTATTACTTTTCCTATTTTAAGAAATGTTGCATTAGCTTTACTACTATTTTCTTCAATCTCTATCTCTTTCCTTTAACATCAGTTGTGTACATGTGTTTGTGTAATCTCTCTTTTACACGTCTCATATCTTCTCTCTTGAGTAAGTTTGGGTATTGGTTTGAATCTTTTGTGTCACAAATAAGTAATAACCAACAGTTGGAATTAATAATTGGAAGAAAGTGGGTGTGTTGTAATGTAATCTAGTCATTACTAACTACACTTTAGTGAATAACACATTGCATAGTTGTTGTAACACGCTAAGCAACATATGAGAGTATAGTTAAAATATTTGCTAACACAAAATAAAATGAAAAGGTAAAATAAAAAGCGTACTTATTCGGTTAAGCCTTGTTATTGTTGTAATTTAACATCACATTAATTGTACTCGCTATGATCCACCACTATTCACTATTATATACTTCTATAAATTGATGTTTTGCATTTATTTAGTTTTTTTTTTTTCAGCATTCCATTTTCAATGTTTCATCATGTATGCATTCTTTATACATGTCAGACTTTGTTGAGCGTTTTGGGTGATAAACCTAGACTTAGATTGAAAGAACTAGCACATGAGAGATTCTGATAATAGATGTAAACCCTGACTATTACACTTCCTACAAAGTACATAATGGAAGTGATTTAGGAACTGAGGAAACAAGTTTGGCGTGGAGCAAGTGCAAACTATAGTTGTGTGGAGTTCAATAATTGAGTTTGCTTTTACATTAGTAGTAGGGGTATACTTGCTGTAACTCATGGATAATATTTATTTTTGTGAGTTGGTCATATTAGGTGCATATGACAATGTAAAAGTTGTGGCATTTGTCGTAATGTTATCTTCCTTGGCACCAATGATCGAAGATGACAACCATTAGCAAGAAGTGTATGAAAGGAACTAAGGAGTGTGAGAAGAAACAAAATCATAAAGTTTTGTGATGTATTTATACCAATTGTTTCAAAATAGTCTTTAATATTTTGTCTATGTGGCATTTAACGCGACAACTCAATAAGGTTAACTATGTTAGTTGACCAAGACTACCCTACAAATTAAGTTGATTGTCGTTGGAAAATGTCAAGGACAATTTTGAAATTTTATGATAAAACAAATGACCAAGTTGATATAAATGTCAGCAATCAAAAGCGATTTTGGGTATTTACTATAAATTTAAATTAATTTGTAAATCTCAATTGGTAAAATTTTTTTAATTAACATCTTCATGATCACATGTAAGTTTAGAATGATTTTAAAAAACATAAAGAATCATAAATATTATTAAAGACATTCACCATGCTAATAATTCTCATCTAATAGCCTAGTTTTGACCATAATTCTCATTTGTCACATAACAGTTATTCGGTGAATCTGTTGCAATGGGTTTCTGCTGTTTGGAATTCTCACCCAACTTCTTAGATCGTCCTTTATTCACTTCACAACTTGGACAATGCTGTAATCCACTGTTAATAGCATCAGGCATGAGCAGCATCTCTTGGAAACTTGTAATAGGGAAGTCTACAGAGTAGCAAGAAGAAGAGTAGTATAGTAGAGCTTATTTATTATCATTGTTGCAATGATTCCATTGCTTTATTCATGTGTTTCAAAGTTTATGCTAAACTTTGTTTTAGGAGTTTTAATAAAGAAGGAAATCTTAAAAATAAATCCATTTTACTTGTTTTCTGCATCAGAATTTCTTGCAGTTGCAGTACAGTTTCTCCTGAAATTGAATTTCATGAACCAATTATTTCCATAAGATAAATAGACATCCAATTATTTTAGCCTATTAAAATCAAATCGTATAAAAAATTTACCCTATATTTCTTGCAAGTACACATTCAGATTCAATATTATCTTCAAGCACAAAACCTCTCATGAACCAATTATTTCCACAAAGTCATGCAAGAGCATCTCTACTTTCCTATAAGGTAAATAGACATCCAATTATTTCCACAAAGTCATGCAAGAGCATCTCTACTTTCATATAAAAAATTTACCCTATATTTGAACGTTTCAGATTCAATCTTATCTTCAAGCACAAAACCTCTCGTACAATAAGGACTTCGTCTAAACAAATGTATGCCTGAAATTTAAAACAGAAACGTTCAAATATTGAAAAGGGAAAACAGAGTGAATGAATAGAGGAAGAAAACGGTGGTAAAAACAAAAAAAAAAAGTCAAAAAAAATTTGGACCATTTCTCGATTTGTGCGTGTCATCCTTGCGCAGGGGCCATGCTAATCTTCTCTGTATCGTTCCAATTTTATCGGATGTCCCCGAAGGGACATCATATGGTGTGTGCGAGGCTTTTATAAATACTGTATACGTGTTCTGCGTATGCGGTGTGGGACTAAAGTAACAACTAGACAAAACGACGCACTTACCAATTAAAGCCAGCAAAATGCATCTCTCCTCTGACTCAATCGCTATAGACAGAAAAATGAAAGCTCTTTCTTCCCTTCCACAGTCTGATTAATACGAGAGTTAAGAGAGCAACTTAAAAAAATATGTGATAGTAATTCCAATTAAAACTCAGATATTTGCTTTTATGATTATTTTATGATAAAATTGATAAGAATTAGATGATGTATTTTTTTATTTTATTAAAAAATTTAAAATCAAATATGCACTATGAGATGGTCTATCTCGAATTAATATATTGAACATAAGAAAATTAATTTTAACTTTTTTCATATTAAAATTTAGGTTATTTTTAGATGAGAAATTCTATTTTAGACTAATTAGATACATGTCAACACTAAACTAATACTTAAAAATTATCTAAAGTTGTGTTTGAAAAAAAAAATAGTAGAGGAAATATTAGAAGAGAAGACAACACACTTCAAAACTTTCAAAAGAAATAAAAAGTGAGATCCAGAAATTATTTTTTCTCCAAAATGGAAAGAAACCCCAAAATAAACTCTCTTTTTACCATTTTACCATTTTTTTA
>JBBPBT010000151.1:6819498-6870193 GCA_037974875.1 Cicer bijugum | reverse complement strand
TAAATCCAAAGTTTCACAAATTCAAAATTTTATTTTATGAATTTTTTATTTCAAAAACTTCGAATTTGAATTTTCTAGCACATAAATGAATACCCTCTTATCCCTCATTAAATATTTAAAAGTTATTAGGAGTAAATGAGAATTTTATATGTTTTATTAAAATAAGGATACAATTTAAAGGAATTTTCGGAGTAGGAAGGATAATTTTCTTCTATAATAACTAATAAACCCTCTTATAACATATGAAAAAAATAAGACATAATTTTACGATGAAAGAATTAAATATTGACTATAAAATTATACATAAATGATCATAATTAAAAATAAAAGTCATTATTTTTTAAAGTAATTTTGTATTACTTAAATAATTTTTAATGATAATCATTAATATACAATTGTACTGTTAAAATTTAATTCTTTAGCTCTTTCATTGTAAAACTTCTTTCGGAGTTTTCAACATTAACTCCAACATATCTAGTATACATTTAAATTATGAAAGAAAAATATTAAACAGCGGCAAATAACATGTGGAAAAAAAACTCTCTTTTTAGAAAGCAGAAAACAGATTTTTTCAGCTTCACTATTGTCGTCTATATTCTCTACATACTCTCACTTCCCATATCAACTTTTTCTAACAATGTATCAATATCCATATCAATATCAACATCAATATCAATATCAATGTTCAACCAATTGACAAATAATGATGTACAGATCCACCAAAATTCTGGCCTGTTATTTCTCGGGGATGGCAAAGTGGAAACTGGAAGTAACCAGCAGTAAAAAGTAGCACCTATCTTAATGGCAGTGTTAATCGTGTTTCAATAATACAAGGTAGTAGCCTGAACTTTCTTTCTCCAAGCAAATGATGGCAAATTTCAGTTGCCGCCAGTAATATATCAGTGGGAGATGCCTCATGCCTGCTGCAAGGAACAGTAGAACACTACATTGACTAAGTTCAGGTCCGGGATATACTATACAAATTGTGAAGTGGATAAAGAAGGAGCTATGAAGTTGGGTTGAAGTTCCAAACAAGCAAGCAAAGAATTTGCTTGAGCTCAGTGCCCCAACAAGTCTAGGATGCAGAAGAATGACCAATTTTAGAAAACCAGTTGTTCGGAGGAGGAATTCTGATATTCAAGTGTAGTGTGTCATCCAGGAGAAAAAATTGCCATCCCACCAGCATCTGAGAAGAAAAAACAGAAAGCTTATCATCACAGTAAAACTAGAGATGAAAAAGGCACCACTGATCAATATATAAACCGATTTATATGTGTGATTGTACAACAGAAGCCATGAAATGCCAGAAACGAAGAAATAAAGCAAGATTATTGTCATTCCTGGGGATAATATATCTTATATTACCTTTTAACGAAACACTTTCCTTCATAATGTGAAGCCGTAAGAAAATTTCATTAATCGTTTCTGGTTTTATTATTATTTGGTAAGAAACTCATTGCATATACCCATAAACTATATAGAGTTTCTGGTCATTGCATGAAATGTCAGTGGCTTAATGTGCATTCTGTTTTAGATTTAGAGTTTCTGGTCAAATAAGTTTACTAACTTCAGATGGTGCAAGTTTATTTCAGCTGTGTAAAATGTATGATGAAGTAATTGTATTAGGAAACTGAATTGATCTGAACGAACAAGAACAAATGAATCATACAGTGCACAGAACGAGAAAGAAAGTACCTTCTTATTTACAAATAATGCAACAACAAATCAGCTGAAGTATATCTCAACCTGCAGCTTTGTCCCAAGTGAACATCACCAAAAACATACCTGCATTATCATGCATTTGACATATTAGAAGAATTCCAGCTTAGGAAGTCTTGCACACATACCCACATTTAAGAAAAGACCTATACTTGGAAAGTTGGACTCAAATCCGCATAGGTAGTAAACTTTAATGTCTATACCCGCTTACTTACCTTTGTTTTAGTTAAATGAAAAATGTTTCCCCTCATAATATGTATCTTTTGTTGCAAGTTTATAAAATAAAATAATTATTTTAATACTGAAGTGTATAAGAAAACCAGTAAAATAAAGAATCTTCCAATCCTAACTATAAAATGTCTTGTGTGGGCGTGAGTAAAATTGAGTACTATAGTACTCATACCCACACGTATACCCATAAATTGTTTAGGGTAATTACCAATGTTAACAAGATCGCGATTTAAATCGTAACATACGATTTTACCGAACCCATACAATCCAAATTCTACTTAAAATCGCATTTGAAGCAAGATCGGCAGCGTAATCGTAGCAGGATCGTGTGTGCGCACAAGTTAAAGCAAGATCGTAAGGCCTGTTTTAGATTTTGAACCTGGGTCATGCACAACCCGGTTGCTTTTAAAAGGAAAAAAAAATCTTTTTTTTTTTTAAGTTTTACTCATTTAAACTGATACGTTTCCCCAATCTTTCTCTTTGCCTCACACGAGCATATGAGTTTGTGATGATTTCTACTAGGCTTTAAGTATTTTCTTTCTTGCACTGAGTTGTTTTATGTTTAGGCTTTGAGTAGTTTATTTTGTGGACTTGGTTGTTCTATTTTTTAATTAAGACTTATGAACTAATGCACTATATGATTTATGTATTATTTTCAATTTGGCAGGATCTTACAATCTTGGTTGTGATCTTGTGTTTTAAAATCTCCTGCCTAATTTTTTTTAGTAGGATCTTCCGATCTTAGTTGCAATCTTGCATATTGAGATCTTGCTTCTCCCTCCCGATCTTAATCAAGATCTCGATCTTGACAACACTGGTAATTACTCAATGTTTTAAAGGTTCACATTGTGTTTGGAGCTAATTGACATCCCTAATCTTGTCATACAAATTTCCAATTAAGAATTTTTTAACAAGTTCGCGAGTTATGGACTTGTGGTTAATTCAGGTAACTCAATTATTGCCCATTTTATGAACCTGGAATCATCAATATCTCTGGAATTCGGTTAGTTTTTCTTTAAAATTGCAAATAAGTTTTCTAAGATTCCCAAATCATAATCCTCCTGAAAAATAACTTAGGCCTTAAATGGAGGAGAAAGAAAATAACCTATATTCACAGTACTCTGCCCATGCACAACGAGCTTTCCCATAATCCCAATAGCAGTCTTCATCTCTTAGAGGTCCACGCTTAGCTACAATGGCATCATAATTGGAGATTATCAGTTAAAGTGTTGAAAATTGTTTAAAAATTTAGTATAAAATACCTTTTGTGACAAACTGTGATTTTGCATCAGGATGGATATCACGCCACATTTCAAGCCATAATTCCCTCATTAGCACTGGTGATCTAACAATGTTCCTGTGATTTGCTACAAGAATAGAGTGTCAATTTACTTGTATGTAAATTTTATATTACGAAGCTTAGGGATTCTCATGTCATAGTTCTTACTAATTCATAAAAAGTAATAATACAAATTTATAGTTTATTAAGAAACTGATAATTAGTGACAAATAATAACCTTTTCCTTGGTTAATGGATATCATTTTCCTGACTGTTAGATCTAGTTAAAAAGTTGACAAGATGTGCAAGCATTCAATTAACCTTGTTTATCTAGCCATTATGTAATAACTAGTTGGCCTTATTTTAGTCATAAATAAAAGTATTAGTTAGTCCAAGAAAACTAAGGACAAGTCATGCACGCACCTTTATCAAGTTCCCAAACTGCTGTCCTCTTTCCTGGAAGACTTTCAGAATCTTCATAATATGTTATGTACTTAACCCTAGGTGATCTGGTCATGTTTGGAACAATATCTTCTCCATGTTGATGTTCCACATTCAAATCAATCTGTACATCTGAACCATCATGCTCCGGCTGTAAAGTTAAAACAAAGATAAATATAATGATAAAGATTGTCATACAATTAGTAGTATGCTTGCAAATAAAACTAATTTAAGACAAAAAAATAGGCAAATCAATCGAAGGTCCTTTATCTTATTTAGTTGTAATAAATCCACCTTTTATATTTTTTCCCCACATAGGTCCTTTATATTTATATAGGTTTACAACTGAAACCCTTTTGCCAATTTTTTCTGACAAACGAGGATGTGCCCAGGTTTAAGTTGTGAACGTTTTTAAAGACATAAAAGACAAATGTGGGAAAAAAAAGTATAAAGGGCGGATCTGTTAAAACTAAATAAAATAACGGACCTTGAATGTAATTTTGCCAAAAAATATAAGGCATGGTAAGAAATATCAAACCTGAAAAGATAAAGATTTAATTATATCAAAATATATCTAAAATTTGATGGCTTCCCCTTTGAGATGCTTACTGAAGTTATTAAATTGGCAACTCAGTAAAATGACTGAGAATATACATAACAATTTCAACGACCTTTTAGACATATCATAATGGAGAACTAACATGGTTTTTAACCTCTTAATGCTAGAGTAGTGCCACACACACATAAAAAAATAAAGAGGAGGGTTTAAAGGAAGAAAATAAGCACCACCACCACATTAATCTCTTATAAACATAATGAATTGTAAAACAAATTCCAGGTTATTTTCCATACCAACATCATTAAATTTTAGTAAACACTTCTTATCAGCTTAGAACTCAGGTTCACACTCTCATCTATCTTAGACACTTAGACAGATAAGGACATACAACATCAATAAAACACTATATGTCCCTACAAATTAATCCTTTAATAACACGTTTGCAAATCTATTGAACTTAATCCCAAACGTGCTGTGAATACAGGCCTATACTTATACTTAGTTGCAGGTAAAAAGAATTAAAAAAAAAATACAAATGTTGGCACATCATTTTTAGACAAGAATACCTGAGGAGCTCTTGTGATGTTCACCTTTGGTCCCATCCAGTTCTTGCACCATGAAAGGGAGTTGTATGGTACCTGTAAAGCGTTGATTTTATTGTAATTCAATCCGGATGACCAACAGTGTCTTCCATTAAAATCATAAGTTCATAACAAAAGTAAAGGAAAATTATTTAAATTTACCGTCTCATCGCCACTTATAGCTCCAGGGTTCCCTTCAACCAGATTCCCTGACCTGACAGTTAAGACTAAAACACTTTAACATGTTTAAATACTATATCTAGAATATGTACAAATAAAACTGTAATAGTAGAACCACTTCCCTACTATACTTAATAAAAGTTTAAATTGATTTTCAAAATGAACTCCAGATATTTTAGCCAACAAACTGTCCCTAGTCCCTACCCCCAAACAAAAAAGGACGACGGCTGATAGAGAACCTAGTTTAGATTTTGTTCTTGTAAGAACTGATTATGATGAAATGGCATGGCAATGACCTAGGGGATTGTGGTCAATATCTTGAGAAGAAAAACACAACTTATTAATGAGGTGACAAACAACAAATCAATATTTTGCAAGACAACGGCACATAAGGAGCTTAGCTTTGTTAAATATTATGCACACAAGTTCAACTATCAAAATAAATGAGTAGAGGTTTGTGTTAACTTGTTATACTCGTAATCATATTTCCCCTGTAAATTTTTCTTTGCTTATTAAAATAAGTAAAACGATTATCTCATACAGTTTGTACGCTTCTCTATGAATCCATCCTACACCTTCACCTTTCCCTTGAAAGGTAAAAGACCAAAAACAGAGTACTTTAAAATAGGATGGAGTAGAATTTGAAAATGCAGAAATAAATAGGAGGTATTCTGCGCCAGGGCCCAAAATCCGATGGGCACAAATATAAAGAGCAGCAGCAACAAATATTTGTGTAACTTTATACAACATGACAAGCTCCTTGAAGTACAAATAGAAAATGAGATATACAGATAGATAGAATTTTGAGTTTATTTACAACTAAAAACAGCCACTACATCTAAATGACAGTTACCTTGAGAATAGAGATCCTTCATACTCATAAACGACATCTGTAATGATCCAGTTATCAGGGTACGGCTTGCCGCTAGGGGCAAAGTAGTAACCAACCTATTTTGATAGTTATGAAGCAAAAATTATCATTCACAACAGCACTATATCTGATAACAGACTCCTCAGAATTACTGTGCATAAATAAAGAATCTCTGGATAAAGGAAAGTGATGACAAATCAGGAAGAAAAAAGGTTAATATAGAAACAATTGGACGGTCGGCATTTTCTGTGAAGCTCAAATAATTTTTAACTGAGAAATGCAAGTTATTTAGGTGCCACTAAGCCAGTGTCACCTTTATACCACTAGAAAGTATTCGGCATTCAATGATGAGCACAAAGAAGCAAATACCAGAATATAGCACAGATAAAAAGTCTCTCTAGAATGTAAAGTGATGCTAGCTGGCTAGTACAGAGAGAAGCAGACATGAATGTTTTGAAAGATTCTATATAATGTAAAAGTAATTGAACTTGCGCAAGAGGCCAGAATAACCTTTTACTATTCCCACTTTATGAAATATTTCTTTATTGTACATTCCTACAAGTGGCCTCTGCTTAACACAATTAACTATAATGATAAATATGAATAAGGTAAAGGGTTACAAATAAAGCTGACGGGGAGTACAAAATGAGCAAATCACAAAATTTACAAGTACTAGTGATGTGGCTTTACCAAATACTTCACATCTTTCAAAATAAAACACATTGTTTATGTATGTAAGTGGCCCATATACATAAGCCCAATATTTGCAACTTCTTCGGAAAAAAATAAATTGAAATAGCAATGTCTGACATGGTAAACTAAAACATATCTGACTGTTGTAAACAAACTACAGAATAGGGTGCAAATGAATAATACAGCTACCATACAACTTTCAACACTTCAAATTCCAAGTTCATGATTTCAGATTTCAACCAAAAAAAACTGTAACCAAACATAATTTAAATGGAATTCTTTAGTATTTGCAGTTGTGGTTGACACTATCAACAATGGTAATGTACCTTTGTCTTTGAATTAGTGCCATAAATGCAGAAGACATTTTTTATTGGTGGCCGGTCCCAAGGTGTAAGTGGATTAAGAACAGGATCACCAAGGTATGATCTGAAACATTATAGCATTCAAACACATGCCAGCTCAATATAGAACTATAGATAGCAGCATTAAGTTGCATAGCAGTAAAAAATATGACAAAATAAATAACTAAAAGTAGAATTTTTGCAACAGACAGAGAAACTGGCTCTTACAAAACATACTGATCAAAAGTCAAAACCTATATTTCAAGATAGCTAGTGCAAAAGATATTAGATAAACATCTTTTTCTATATTTATAATAAAAAATTTCTGGTAAACAAAGCCACCCTATTTATTTATTGTTCATTTTCAAAGCTTATAGTTGTAACCATATTAAAACTAATAGGTTAAATTTTTTACTTTTAGGAAGGGGGATTTTGTTACTAATTTCTTTTCTTCAGACCAAAAGTGTAGTAAGAACATATGTTCAATCAAACGGCTCTTTTTGTTGTTTTTAAAAGAAATCCAGATGCAACTTCCATGGTAGCTGGATTCCAATGCTTTACATTTAGCTTAAACAAATATGAACTTTTAGTAGTCTCAATTTTTGCATTTCATGTACAATGTTCAAATGTTCTATCAAAATGTATTCTAATGAACAATGATATTGAGATAACACTCACTTCTCTAACTGGTACAAGAGCCTCTTGCTGTCAGGGTCATAATCCTCAATTGCCTTGAAAAAGGTGCCATCTGCTATTTCACGAGCTGAGAACGATAGTTGAGTAGGTAGTCCACATTCCATTCCGGAAAAGTTGGCCTCAGGTATTTCTGAAAATGGGGGATATGCTTCAAATCCTGAAAGCAGAAGATACAAAAGGCAGTTGGGGACCATAAGCACCGTAACAAAATTGCTCACTAGAAAATGCAAAAGTATCATCAATCTGACCAAGAGTTGAGGGGATTTCAATGTTGATTATCTTTGTTGGCCATCCAGATAAGTTTGACTTAAACTCCTTCTCATCACAGTGATATGAAGGGGTGCCTACATGCTTTCCTCCAGAAAAATGTTTGCAATATTTATTGTCGGTTCTACAGTACTTGGAAAATGGCATCATCCACAATGATGAAGCAAAGGAGTTGAACATCAATCTAGCTGTTCCCTGGTACCTTAGAAAATTATGATAAGTATGTATTAAGTTGGGAATAAAACCGCATATGCAATAGTAAACATGGAATATGTGTCCAAATCAATCTGTCTATTAACCAATAGAAGTTTGATGGTTATCTAGGAGTTGACTACTGTCTAGATTTGGAGGATGATAGAATAACAAGGTTCCAGGTCAATCATTTTCTGACAATCAGACATGATGCACAACTATGAAATCAAGCTGCCATTTTCCACCAATATCCAGCTCGCTGTTTAGACAAGTATTTTCTACTTGCTTTCTATATGAATGCATGTTACTCAATAGAAGAAGGTTGTGTCATATTGAAGAATTTCTATCAACAGTTCAGTGCTAAAAGAGTTTTGAGTCAAACAATAAAGGACTTGGAATTAGAAGCATGCAATGCCAAACTGTAATTTCATATAGGTAATATCTGAAAGAATAACAGATGATTTTGGACAGTATAAACCTAGATATGTTAACAGACAAACAAACCCAAAAGAAAAGAAAAGTTACAAATATTAGAAGGTAACCTCAGATACAGGAAGGCCAAATGTGAATCCAGAAAGTGTTGCTTCAATGGTTTCAGTTGCACCCAGAAGGGGAGCTCCTGAGACAACCAAGCAGAGAAGGAAAATCAGCACATTGATATGTAATAATCAGAAATACCTTTCAACTGTAACAAATGCATATTTGTCAACCATACCAACAGCAAAATAGGCATGAATATGTTGATCTAGCCATTGGATATAATGTTTTGGGGCGATTTCTAGCTTCAACCACTCCAAGAAATAACGAAAAACATTATTACCCAATGAATGGGCAAAAACTAAAGAGGGGCCACCTCGAAGTTTGAAAGCAGTCTCAAATGTCAATCTGCAAAGAAACACCATTTGCAAGTGTAAGGATCCTGAATGCAATTAACAAACCAATTTCATGTAACTGCCTGACATTGTGAGAAAAACAAATTAACTCAGCTTTGAAATGGTGAATCTATATTCATGTATTATTATAATTTTTTCCTGTGGTAATGAATCTCACAAAAAGAAATACTAAAAGACATCAAATGCAATTTAACACTTTGTCTTGTTAACAAAAAGATTGTAAGACAAGACGATGAACTATTGAACTATGCGTTTCACCTTCAGTCCATCCATCTACTACCAAAAACCTAAAAGGTATCTAATTAATTTAAGCCTTTTAACCCCCCAGTTGATCATCATCAACATAAAACGGTAAATTTTCTACTAGTCGTGTCCCTTTTCATGTCTACCCAAAATAAGTGTCAGCAAGGTGACAGAGACATGTCCAAGTTGTCTTCTCAACATGTTGGAAAAATCTAAATTTTGAGACTAGAATGGAATGTCAAACACTAACAAGACAAGAGTGTTCCAAATGTGTATGCGTAAATTTGTCACAGTGCTATATGTACATATGGATTATTATATCATCACTTTTCTTGATGGGGATCTTACTCCAAGCTTCATCAGGGTAGACTTTTTCAGAAATAGACTAAATCTTCCTAGCTATGCATTTGGGTAACCTTTTGTTTATCCTTGGGTAACCTCTTGTTTTCTTATTTATTTTCTTTATTTTTAATAATATTCTTGGAGCACTACATAGTTGAGATTCCTTTTCCTCTTGTGATGCCTCTGCACCCCATTAGCCTTGATGTAAAAAAATATGGATTATTTATGGTAACAGAACCCCGAGGTTGACAAAGGTGTGTCAAGAAGAAACTAAAGTCATTAAATACTCTTATTCCCAGATAATACTAGACTCTAATTCTCAAGTACTGGCTGTATGATTAATTTACTATGCCGGTCTACGGATCTTTTTTGTTTAAATTCATTGAACTCTAATAGTTTGTTTAGATGAGGGGTGAAGAAGGGGTGAGATGGAAACAACTTCCTTATTTGGGATTTAAAAAATTTATGAATTGAAGGGAAGGGAATGTGGGAGGACTGGGAAGAACCATTCCCCCTCAAACACTTGCTCCCCATGAAATTGAGAGGCTGACTGGATGTAAGTTTTATATTGTCTTAGAAGCTAAAAAGCAGTGCTTAGCATTTTCCCTTGAAATACGGTTATTTACACAAAGCAACTGTACATGGTTATAGTAAAATTTTAGGATTACAAACCTTCTGCTTTCTTCCCTCATTAATCATTGGAGAATATGGCAAAGTAACTATTTTCAATTCCATCAATATCCTTTCTATTTCATTCCAATCACTCTTAAACTTCCATTATAATCCAGCTAAAACAAATATAATATTTGTGAAGTTTGTGTAGATGCTAGTATGGAATTTTACAGAACATGAAGTTAGATTTATTGCAATCGTGTACGCATTAAGGAAAACTTTTAAGCACTGGAAAATATTTGGTTAGCAGAAAAGAACTGACTCCTCACCAAAACGTACAAATCAGGCAAATGAAAACATTGTTAATTTGTTACACATATACTATTGTGATAGATGAAAATATGTAGACATACTTAAGCTTATGAAAGTAAAGGTCCCTTTCTTCAAGCATGGAGGGTGACAGTCTCCAATCATAAGGAACAGCCATTATTGCATTAGCTTCTATCCCAAATTCAATACACCACTTAATCCATTCTTTCCATACAGATGAAAGAGGTCCTGCAAATATTAAAAAAAAAAAAAAAAGTACATCACCTCACCAAACTAAAATATACACCAAATACATAACATAAACACACTTTACACATCAAATAGAGATACAAAACGCACCTGTTATATAACCTGGATCAAGTTCAGTAATTCCAGAAAGACCACTATCAGGACGGGACTTACAATCAGGATGATCTGTCTGGTTGTAAGGATCCAGCAACATGCACTTAAGCCAGCAATTTACGGCAGAAAGAAGCTGCAAAACCAATGAAGTCTCATATATACTAGTCCAAAACTCTGCAACTCATACACTTGAAAGTGTTGATTTCAGACAAAGAAAACAAACAGAGAGCATAATAGTGCCGGAGGAAGGAACTATGTTCCAGGCAGAGCCAATATGCACAAATTCTATAAATATGCTGATATTCTTGCAAACGAATTATCCAGATTTCAGAATCTACGTCTTCATTAATATACATAAAATTGCAACAGAATTGATAAAACTGTAACTATAAGTAGACAAAAACATTTCACAAAACCGATCGTCGATACGAAAAACAAAATTAACGCGTGCATACTTTTTTTCTTCTTCTTCGTTTTATCAATAGCTGAAAGAGAGAGAGAGAGAGAGAGAGAGAGAGAGAGAGAGATTGCAACATACTTTGGTAGTGTCGAGCCAAACCAAATCGAGAGGATTGAAATCGAGCGGAGAGTAAGGACAGTCAAGAATAGACCATGCTCGAAGCTGACTAGACGCAAAGCCTGGGATTATAATTCCGGAGAGTTTGGAGTAGTCGAGTTCGGAGCCGTCGGCGGAATCTCCTGCGGTGACGGCGAGAAGCGCGACGAGAACAGATAAGCAGAGAAGCCGTTTTTTCGCCATTGAAGTAGCGAGCGAGAGAGAGAAAGGCTATGGGAAGAAGAAAAGTGTGACTCTGACCATTGATTATTTCTATTATTACAAGTTGCGAATGATTGAAAAATGAAAATGGATGATGGCTTTTTGCGTTGAGTTTGACCTTTCTCAGTTTTGAACGTTGAATCCTGTTATTCCTACTTTATGGGCTTTTTTTTTTTTTTCTGTTGTCACGACGGCCCCGTTGAGACTTTTTTTGTTTTCTTTCTTTCCAAAAGATGTGATTAGAAAACTACTATTTCTTGTTCTAGAAAGGGGAAAAGGAAAGCACTCGTGGGCAAAATGGGAACTAGGAAAGTTTTTGGAAGTTTGTTTATGTGGAGTAGGGCCTGGATGGATGGTGTTTGGGTAATCATTCTCTGTTCTGTCGCTGTTAATGACCTTTTCTGCAAAATGGAATTCTATAATTCCTTTTTTCAAGGTTGATGTTTCCGTTGCAAAAAACCGACGGAAAGAAAGTAACCTCAAAATGTTTCTCTTAACTTTTCCCGTCAGAAAACACTTCTAATCTAAATTATGTAAAAGTGGAATTTAGCACCTAAGGCGCTACCGTGTATTTGTCTGACGCTAACTTGATCAATTCAGAAAGTAGCTCCTAACTTATATTTTAAATCATTCAAAAACAACTAATAAAAATTAACAATATCATTTGGAATGACTTTTTTTATCTTTGGGATTTAAATAATACTTTTAGAGCAATTTCAATGGTAGATAATACTCTAATATATCACAGGTAAAATTTGCTTAAGGTAATACCTATCAATAATATATTTCTAAGCACAAGGTAATAATACCTCTCAACAAAAACAAAAGAATAGTGTGTAAAAGTTATCATGGATTAAATTTGCTTAATATATAGTATGGTCTACCTTTATAGGACAATTATAAATGCTATTGTTTATAAAAAAATTGCAAAAATATCTATTATATCTCTCTCACTTCTCTTTCCTCCCCAACTTACCTATCTTCTTAAGCTTCTGTCCCATTCATGGCTTACCGTCTCTACGATCACATTCATACCGTTCATCTTTATCATCACAGGTTCATGACACTGTCGCCAGGAAGAAGCACGGGGTTCTCACATTGGACCAAACGATGTCAACAACGAATTTTTATTGGGTTTCGACGAACGAAGAAGGAATGTCAAATTGATTTCAAGCATCAATGCTCGTCGGTGAACACGCTTTCGAATCAAAACCTACCAAATTAACTCGCAACTCCTTATCTACAAACTTGAATCCCCCAATTGAAGCTCCACAATCTCACAATACGGAAGCCATTGTGAAGCTTTTGCAAACACCTCATTGTCAAACGCTCAAGCAAAACAACTTATGGCATAATCCATCACCAGAAATAGGTAACTTACTATCGCTATTCGCATTTCTTGCTCTCCGTTGTGCTGTTTTTATTCTACTTCTTTGTAGTTCAAGGATGGGAAAATCACGAAAGACAAAGCGCATTGTTTCACCACACACAAATATTGACAAAGCTCAATAATTTGACCAGTTAGTTAGGTATCGGTAACTAAAATTAGCTAGTGCGTGTCAGGACTGTATTATGCCGAACTCACCACCAATAGTAGTAACACGCAGTTAGTTAAGTGAGATATATTGTGTGCATATGCCCCTATATAAGGGCAATTTCTGATTCATACAAGGGTTTGAAGCTATGATAATATGATTTAGTTCTCGTTTTCTTTTTTTCAGTTTTCTCTGTTCTATTTTACTTTTATTGCTTCATATATCTCCCTTTTATAACCATATATATTGTCCTTATATGGTGAATGCTGCCTATACTAAATTATTGTAGTTTGTGATACCTAACTAACCGACTTGAGCTGAGCCAGCTTCTTGAGCTAAGTCAGCATTTGCATCAGTATCAATATTTGTGTGTGCTACTGCTAAGACAGGATTCCAAATGAATCTATATCTTGTTATGGTTTGTGTGTGCTACTGCTAAGACAGGATTCCAAATGAATCTATATCTTGTTATGGTATTTGAGATATTGGTGGATGCTAACACTAATATATTTAATGAAATTCATGTATAATTTATTCAATTATGTTGAGTTTTACATACTTTTAATCAAAGTCACTAATTAGCTCAACTCATTAGGAGTTTGTTTGAGAGAGTGTGTTATATATTAGGTAATATTGATGGTATTTCTCTTTAGCTATTTGTGCAAAACAAGTAGTTATGAACTGACTTGGGTTTGTGTTCTTTAATGTCATGTCACAGCAACCTAGCATGGGACATAGTATGTTGTCAATCACGGCGCTATCCCGCGCAACCCCGCTATCTCGGTGCTGTGGAGGGGCTGGCCGCGACGCCACCGACTGGGAAAGCGCATTTGCAGGTAGCGGCAATTCTGGCCGCGAATCCCGCTATTAGACCCACTCTACAACTTTTTCAACAACACAAGTTTTTTTTTTAATTCTGCATCAAGGGTATCTAGGTTATTCCACACCTACATAAGCTTTAATTTTTAATTATTATAGACCCACAAAGATGTTGGTTCAGCATCGTGATAAAGAAACCATTTTCGTTCTTCCTCTGTTTCGTTCTTGCTCTGTCGCCATTATTATACTTAGTGTAGTTTATGTTTAGTTTATATACTGTTTTTTTGCCTTCACAATAGTGGTCATCCCGCTATCCCATTTTTAGGGTTCGACGCTCCGCGCCGCTATCTGAGACTGACAACATAGGAGCATCTTGCTTGTTAATGTATGTAATTAACATTATCCTGTGCATTTTCATATGGGATCATGATAGGTTTCTTACCATAAACAATTTAATTTGTTTTTTTGTCCTTGATTAACTTGGCAGTTTTCTTTTTTCATATTTCCCCTTTTGCCAAACATTAATAATTGAATTTTACATACATGGAAGATAGTCTAGGATATGGTGGTCTTTTTATTTTGTTCATGTTGAAGTTATGAGTTTTAGATAAAATGTGAGAAACAATAAGAGCTTTGAATATTATTGATAATAACTTTATAGTAGCTTGACACAAAAGACTAAATACAAACCCCTATTCATAGGGGTACAAGATTCCTAATCTTAAATAGGAAAATTAGGAAACAAATCATAATAATACAAGTATTGTAGAAACTAATTCTCGGAGATAATCTAACACACTCTTAAGTTTATGATCTGATCCTACACAACAAACTTTGGCACTATGACATAATATAAGGAAATTTTCTAAGATTCTAACAACATATAATGGTTGGAGATTTTCTAGAAGTACTTAAACGAAACTAAAATGCTGATAAGCACCCAACTAATTAGGATTATTAAAAACTAGCTATCAAGGACGAAGAATCTGTTGGAACTGGTTAGTACTTAATTGAAATTGGGGAACTGAATTCTTTATTGAATTTAAACAGAATGCGAGTTTACAATTCTGTTTGGGCAGAATTGATAAACGATTACAAGAATATCCACTCCAAGAATTTGAGAGTTTGGTCTCTCCCTTTCCAATAACCACTCAGAAATTTCCTGCCCTCCTTTCTCTAATTTCCTACTTTTATTTGCTCCATAACTGTTGTACAGCAGCAGTTACTGCCTGATTTACAATTTAAATTGACACTAACTGCCTAAATAAAAAAATAACTGCATTATAAATTCAGTTCCCATTTAAAATTCTAACTCTTGACCCTCCTCTTATAATATTTAGTTATAAGAGGCCTAACAGAATCAAGTCACTTAAGTACTCCACTGAATATCACATACTATTCCATGCGGGACTTAGACACCCCATAATGCCCAAGGAACTATCACAACATTGCCTGTGAGAGTCAACATCTCAACAGCTACACTTTATGCTGTGTACGATGTTTCACTCGACCTTTGTGGTCATCTCTTCCACAAGTAACCCTTTGTGAGACACTTATAACCAGCTCTAATACCAATTGATAAATGCCCAAGCATTTGGGGAACCCTCCCTTAAAAGTTAGTTGTCTAGGAGAAAGAACCGAACCACTTAAGTACTACCCTAAGCATCTCATACTACTGTGAGATTGCATTAAGTTTCTTAATCTTTCTGTGCAATAAAGATGTGAGTTTTTCTCAACAGAGATGCTTTATCATTGGTGTGACATTCTTTATGACCATGTTAATGTTCTTAAACAAGAAAAGATCACTGCATTCAAGTTTAAGCTCGTAAACGGGAAGTGCTAAGCAAAGATGAAAATGATTCACAACAAGACCAATTTAAAGCTCTTTATTTTCTGAATCCCTAGGACTTGGCATCTGGTGTTGGAGTGCTTTGCCTTATTCTAGCATTTTCCTGAGATGATGCAAGGTTCATTTCCAAGCCATATTTGTTTTGTGTTACATCAACATTATATACAAAGAACTTGGCAACAACCAAAAAGAAAAGGAAGTTGAGTAAGCTCAGTACTGCCATGAATACATAATAATAATCTAAATGGGAAGTGTTTAGGTTATCAGAAATCCATCCCTTGTGACCATGTCTCCGAGTGATATTAGCAATAGTTGACAAAAGGAAAGTACTGAGAAAGCTTCCTAAACCCAAGCTGGTTGTGAAATATGCTGTTCCGAGACTTTTCATGCCTTCAGGTGCTTGATCGTAGAATAACTCCATCTTGGCAATTTCGACGAAGTTATCAGCAACCCCTGCCAAGGCAAATTGAGGGAGGAGAATGAAAATAGTAATAGGAAGTGTATCATGCTGGCCAAAAAGATGGTTTTCCCTTGCAACATGAAGTCGCTTCCTCTCAGCCAAGCATGCAGTGACCATTATAATGACGTGTAGCACAAGGCCAATTCCTAGTCTTTGTAACATTGTGATCCCTCTAGGGTTTTTTGTGTATCGCCGAATCAATGGCACAAAAACACGGTCATAGACTATGATGCTTATTAACATGAAAATAGTTATAAATGCTGTGAGACATGCTGGAGGGATATCAAAATGCGGTCCCATTCTCTTGTCTAATGTGATGCCTTGTTTAATGAAGAGTGTGGTTGCTTGGACTATCAATGTGCTTGGCATAATTGTTGTAATCAAAATAGGAATCATTTTTGTCATTTGTTTGGTTTCCTCAACTTGGGTCACTGTACAAAGCGTCCATGTTGACTTTTGGCCAGTCTTTACAGCCGCCTTATCAAGAAAACTGCAAGTAGAGAAGGATAGATTTATGCAAATTAGTGATACATGCCAAATTTCCCTGACATGGAAAAACAAATATAGTGAAATTTAAAGAGATAAAAAGTAATTAGACTTAACCTCAAGGAAGAGGTGTGATCAATTCTGTTTCTCCCATTACATGCATAGTCCTCAATACTCAACTCATGTAGATCTTTTGGATCTTCTGGAACACATGCCTTCAAATTTCTAATAGCCACCACAAAGACTTGGAGCATCCTAGTTATGGGGCTTCCCGAGGGCAATTTGTGCCTATATAACGGAGTTCCTAACAGAAACACTAATATTGAAATTCCGAGCCCAACGGTTGGAAGGCCGTATCCAACAGCCCAACCCACATTGTCTTGTATGTAAATTAAGAAAGTGTTGGAGAAAAGAGTACCAAGGAAAATACTAAAAAACCACCAATTGAAGAAAGAAAGCTTGTAAGACCTCTCTTTGGGCTCAAACTCATCAAATTGGTCTGCTCCCATTGTAGAAATATTGGGCTTGGTTCCCCCTGTGCCTACTGCAATGATATACAAGGCAAGGAAGAAAATGCCCTTTTGCAATGGTGATGCTCTTGGGCAATTATGGTCTGCGACACCTTGTGCACATTGTGGTGGCCTCAAAGATGGCAGCGAAACTGCTAGAGTCAACAAACACATTCCCTGTGGTCATAGAAATCATGGGTTGTTCGTTTATAATCACATGAGATAGGTAACATACTAAATCACAATTTTGTAAAGCCTGAAAGCAGCAATTAATAATATAGAGAAGAAAAAAATGTGCAGGAAATCCATGTGTGAGATAAAATCTGACAGTGGGCAGAAATTAGCAAACTCAAGACAGCATAAGAGAACGTGTGCATGCATTAGATACTTGAAAGATTTTGGGTCAAGATGTGTTTTTAAGTCTGTTGTGGTGACAACAAGTTAGTGTGGATCATTATCCATGTTGTCTAGCAAACTAACCAGACTGATTTATTTGCCAAGTTTAAGGCTTGAGTATGATCCATTTTAGAGATATTTTGAAAGGGTTAGGGATATTTTAGGATAATAGTGAGTTGGTGATAAAAGAGAGTTGTGATGTGGGAGGAGAAAGGTAAATCTTGGGGAATTACATTATATTTATGGTAAAAATAAAATATGTATATGCGACAACTCCATATATCACTACAGTCACAATGGCTGCATTTACAGTTGCTGCAACCACAATCACATTTGTGATTGCAACTTCTATTTGAAACTATGGGCTTAGCTTATTTAGCAAATAGGCTTAGGTTAGATTAAAAAAGTCCTAATACAAGTCAAATCAAACACCCCATTGATTGCATTACAATGACCAATTCCCTTACTTGAGGGAGAAAATGTTTGAAATCCAAATGTGAGTGAATGAGTGATGTAGAGCCATGGGTATAATCGTGCTAGGATATACTCATTGTCAAGGTTTGGGGTCAAGTTATGGTGTCAAATTTGCTATTGTGATATGTTTACTTGCCCTAGTAATGTAGATCTTGCTTTTGGACTCTTGATCCCAAACAATTATAATGTTCATCCAATACCAAGTCCTACCTTTCTTTACCACTAAGTAGCATATTTAGAAATGATGATGACACTAAATTTCACATTTCATACCATGAGATAAATGCATGATGCAATTATAAAGGTCCAATATCTCCCAAGATAAGCATCAGCTATGTAAGCTCCTGCAAGTGGCATCATCCACACTGCTCCCCCCAAGTTGCTAATGTTGTTTGAAGATTCCACAGTACCCTCATGGAGCTCATTTGTTAGATACACCACTAAGTTTGATGCTATTCCATAGAAAGCCATTCTCTCAAACACTTCATACCCTATAAATTACACAAATGCATATGCCATATTCATTAGTGATAATAATGCCTTATACTGTATGTGAAAACAATATAATAAAAAATAAATAAATAAGGATTTGGGGTATAAAACAAGGGAAGCTGAAACTAGAATAAGTTTCAAAATGTTGTTAAGGCAGCAAAGGCTCCATTGCTTCATTATACCTACTATGAAGGAGCAAGCTTTCCATCTTCCAGTCTTTGATCTTAAAATTGGTCTACCTTTTAGGTCTACCGTGCCATCTTGAGTGTAATCTTCTTTCCCGTTTGCTGAGCCTTTTTCTTCCACCATTGCCATCATGATGCTAGGCAAGAATAACTATTTGGTCTCTTGTGTGGGGATCATGTAAGGTTGATAGCTTTTATCATGAACTTTTGAAATATTTAAGGACAAGGAATTTGATTTTAGAAACTTAGCTTGCAGTACCTTAAGTTGTAAATTGTCCATTTTACATGAGCTAACAAACAAATAAATATTTTTTTAAAGAGAAACAAATAAATCGTAAGTTAAGAACAAAAACAAAAAAGGAATCTGCCGGATTTTTTGTTTTATAGTTCTTGTGAATAACATATCTTTCTCTTTCTTTCTTGCTATTCCATTTGGTGTCTTACCTTTAACTTACCCACCAAGCTGTTATTAGATTTTTTTGAAGCTGATTTAAGAATTAACATGACACAAAAAGTCATGTGCTTACTAAGAGAGAAAACAAAATTAAGTTGGTCAAAATTGCTTTGAGGCATTTCCCTGAATATATAACTTCTATTTCCTTGAATGTATTTATATTTATATGCTTCATATCCCTTTCAAGTAGCTAGTCGTCCTTAATGCTATAGCCCTCCTCTCGTGTTTCTATCTCTGTCTCATGTTCATTCACACTTTTGAGTACTTGTCGCTCTTTATTTTTATACTTGACTCTGTAACTAAAATATGAGAGTTGTAATTGGCGAAATAACTTTTTTTTAACTAAAAATATATATACGACTATCCATGTGTACACGTGGCCTCAAACAAAGATATATGCCAATTTACCGTTCCTATCTATAATTTTTGCCAATAGATAATTAGAATAACAACATGTCAGCATCATATCATACAATCACATGTTGATGGCAGACTAAGATATACGGATTATGCTTGTAACTATTTACTGTGGAAAGAAAATTTAAGAGAAAAAGTAGATTAAAAGGAAAGTAAAACTGTTCATCATTTGATTAATTATATCAAATAGTGAGACCAATATAAATAGGTCAAATAAAATGATTAATTAAGTGAACTCTATTTTACTAAAATTTTAGTCAAATGATTAATAAACTTCAGTTAAGGATTAATTATTTGGAAGAACAGGAGTTTGAATCTGATCGGAACCATGCTTGACTAGACCTTACGTACCTCTTAACTGAATTCCGAATTACCAAAGACCCTTTTCCTTGTGAGTTAGGAACCGGAGGGTTAAGAAAAAAACTAGA
This sequence comes from Cicer bijugum, assembly GCA_037974875.1. Lineage (NCBI taxonomy): Eukaryota > Viridiplantae > Streptophyta > Magnoliopsida > Fabales > Fabaceae > Cicer > Cicer bijugum. The sequence continues at coordinate 6,850,099 of JBBPBT010000151.1, read as the reverse complement.
TGAGAGAGAAAAAAATGAGTATGAAATTATTTTATTCAAATTAGAGTTTTTTCTCCACGCAGGAGTAAACTTTGATAATGGATTTCCAATTAACTTTTTTGACAAGCTGGCAACAAAGTTTTCCCATATATTTTTCTTTTCCACACGTTAAATTCATGTGAGTCTGAGCGAATCATTTGAGTTTCATTTCTGATTTGGTGTATCTGTCCACCCTAGGTGATAATATTTGTGAAAGAGTGATTAAAATTATCCAGTTTTATTGAGTTACTTATCTTATCATAGCGTAAGTATTTGTGAATCCTTTCTGATATTCTTTCATCCATTGCAGGATTGTTGTAAACAGTGTATCAGATTTAGTAGACTATTTGGTAGCATTTGATGAGCCCCGTGTATTCTGTTTGTATGATTTCTTATTGTGCTGGCGCCTTGCCTTGCGTGGTGGTCATCTGGTATGCTGGAGGCTGCTACTTCTGCAGCTGTTTTCCAGCAGTCCATGCATTGGATGTCTATGGCATGCTCAAAGGCATATTATCACTCAGGTGAATCTTTTTCATAGATGTTTTGGACACGAATGTAAAGCATATTAGGCAGAACAATGTAAAGCAATTGCACACGAATGCACGAATTAGGCAGAACAACAACAAACACATAGCATAACTCATTGGTCTGATGGACAAACCAGACTCTAATACCACTAAATGTGACGCCCTGATAAATGCAAAATGTTTTTGAAAACTCATTTTTATTACATACTAAACTTTCTACAATAATAATATTTTGTGGTAAGGGTTTCACACTTTTGTCATCCATAAGTAATTGAATTACATACATCCAAGATATTCTAGCAAATGGTGGTCTTTTTAGCATATAATAGCCGAAAGTTCTTAAGTGCAACTGATAAGCTGCATTCATACTCTTAATTATTCTGTGCATTGAAAGATATTGGCATAGTTTTTCTTAGCAGAGGTGCCTTATCATTATGTGAAACTGTCTATGACAATGTTTACAAACAAGAAAAAACCACTGCATTCAGCTTTAAGCACGTAAATGGGAATGGTGCGACGAAGAGAGGAATCACGACTAGACAAATCTAAAGCTATTTATTTCCTGAAAGGATAGTAGAAGGAATAAGGTCATGTTTTCCTAGAACATGACATCTGGTAGTGGACTTCTTTGGCTTATTCTAGCATTTTCTAAGATGAAGCTGAGTTCATCTCCAAACCTGATTTGTTTTGTTTTACATCAACATTATATACAAATGACTTGGCAACAAACACAAAGCAAAGGAAGTTTATTAAACTTAGTACTGACATGAATAAGTAATAATAATCTAAATGGGAGATATTTAGGTTATCCAAAACCCAACCTTTGTGACCATGCCTTTGGGTGATATTAGCAATAATTGAAAGAAGGAAAGTACTTAGAAAGCTTCCTAAACCCAAGCTGGTTGTGAAATATGATGTTCCGAGACTTTTCATGCCTTCTGGTGTTTGATCATAGAAGAACTCTAACTTGGCAATTTCGACAAAGTTATCAGCAACCCCTGCCAAGGCAAATTGAGGGAGGAGAATAAATATAGAAAGAGGAATTGTATCATGTCGGCCGAAGAGGTGGTTTTCTCTTGCAACACTGAGTCTCTTCCTCTCAGCCAAGCATGCAGTGACCATTATTACTATGTGCAGCACTAGGCCAATTCCTAGTCTCTGAAGCATTGTGATCCCTCTGGGGTTCTTTGTGTATCGTCGGATCATGGGCACAAAAACAAGGTCATACACTACAATGCTTATTAGCATGAAGATAGTTATAAATGCTGTGAGACATGCTGGAGGAATATTAAAATGTGGTCCCATTCTCCTGTCTAACGTGGTGCCTTGTTTGATGAAAAGTGTTGTTGCTTGGACTATCAGGGTGCTTGGTAAAATTGTTGTAATCAAAATAGGAATCATTTTTGTCATTTGCTTGGTTTCCTCAACTTGTGTCACTGTACAGAGCATCCATGGTGAAGTCTGACCAGTCTTCGTAGCTGCTTTGTCAAGGAAACTACAAGCATAGAAGAGGTAATGTATGCAAAACTCAATTTTCTTGACATGAGATAGTGAAATTTTAAGTGATAAAATTAATTAGACTTAACCTCAAGGAAGAACTGTGATCAATTTTGTTTCTCCCATTGCATGCATACTCTTCTATACTTAAGTCGTATAGCTCGTTTGGATCTTCTGGGACAAAAGCATTCCACTTTCTAATAGCCGCCACAAATACTTGGAGCATCTTGGTTATAGGGCTCCCTGAGGGTAATTTATGCCTATATAGTGGAGTGCCTACAAGAAACACCAATACCGAAATGGCAAGCCCAATTGTAGGAAGGCCATATCCTACAGCCCAGCCCACATTGTCTTGTATGTAAACTAAGAAAGTGTTGGAGAAAAGGGTACCAATGAAAATACTAAAAAACCACCAATTGAAGAAGGAAAGCTTATAAGACCTCTCTTTGGGATCAAACTCGTCAAATTGGTCTGCTCCCATAGTTGAAATGTTGGCCTTTGTTCCCCCTGTTCCTGCAGCAATGACGTACAAGGCAAGGAAGAAAATACCCCTTTGCAATGGTGATGCCTTGGGGCAATTTTGGTCTGCAACTCCTTCTGCACATTGTGGTGGCCTCAAAGACGGTACTGAAACTGCTAGAGTTAGCAGACACATTCCCTGTGGCCAATGAAAAAAATGGCATGTCCATTTTTGAACACATAAGATAGGTAACATACTAAATGATACTTTTGTCAAGTCTGAATGCACCGAACAATAATAAAAATGTATGTGAAATCCAAGTGTGAACAATAACACCTGAGAGTGGTAAAAAATGAGCTGATGAAGATAGCATAGGATAACACATATACTATAATAGATACTTGAAAGATTTTGGGTCAAGATATAAAAAAAGTTAAATCAGTTGCTGTGGTTTGTTATCATAAAAGTGGTTAGTTTGGGTTGCATTCTCAATCCATGTTGTTATGCAAACTTCTTCATTAGGGGAAACATTCTAATGGTGAGATGCATATCTAGGTGAGATTTTTGGTTTAGCGAGACCGATCTATATCCCAAGTTTAAGGTTTGAGGTCAGGATTAACTTTTTCTTATTATAATGTTCTAGTTTGGTTTTAAAGATCACAGTGCAATCACATTTTTATAGCGGTTGCAGTAGAGTGCCAAATTGCATCACATATTCTATTTGAAACTAAAGGCCTAGCTATTTTGCAAATAGGCTTAAGCTAGGTTAGAAAAGTCGTATACAAGTCAAGTAGTCATACAGGCCGTAAGTGATTGCATGACCATGAAATATTAATTTCCTCGTGAGAGAAAATGTTGAAAATCCACATGTGAGTCAGCCTATATGGTTTGGATTCAGCTATGATATACTCATTTTCAAGATTTGGGTTAAGATATGTGTCAAATCTGCCATTGTGGGTTTGTAATAGATACTTGTCCTATTACTAATGACCTTGTTTTTTTTTTACTCTAGTCCCAATCATATATTTTATATTTGGATAAACAACTTAATTAAATGTTTAGCATTTATCGCATAAAAATGTCTGTCGGATAAGTACTTATGTATAAGCTATTTCTATAATAAAATATAAAACAAAGTTAAATTATTTTTATACAAATTATAAGCTCTTTTTGCAAGTTCTTGGAAAGATTATAGAAATTAGTTGAAATTGACATATGAACATGTAGTTAAATGTTTTTGTTAACTCTCAGTCTCACACGAACTCATACCAATTGATATACTCAAAGTCTCAAACAAGTCCATAATGTTCGATTAATAATTTTACCGACCATTAAGTAGCAAATATTCAAATGGTGAAAATAAATATCACTACCTACCAATAGGTAAATGCATGATGCAATTACAAAGGTCCGATAACGGCCAAGATAAGCATCAGCTATGTAAGCTCCTACAAGTGGCATCATCCACACTGAACCTGTCCAATTGCTGACGTTGTTTGAAGATTTCAGAGTACCCTCGTGGAGCCTATTCGTTAGATAAATCACTAAGTTTGATGCTATGCCGTAATAAGCCATTCTCTCGAACACTTCATACCCTATAAATTATACAAAAATAAATGTCATATTCACAAGTCATGATAATTCATTATGTTATATGTTATATATGAAAACAATAAAATGTATTAAAGATAAAAATATTGATATCTAAAAAAATATAAAAATATGTTGAAACTAAAATACATTTCGTAGTAGGCTTTTAAGGCCACAAAACAGTTCATTTTACCTACTATGAAGGAGCAAGCTTTCCACTGTCCAGTCTTTGATCTTAAAACAGGTCTACCTTTTAGGTCTACTGTCCCATCTTGAGTGTAATCTCGTTTCCAACTTGCAGGGCCTTTTTCTTCAACCACTGCCATGATGCTGGATAAGAACAACTACTTGTGTTAGCTAGCACTTATGTTAGGAATGTGCAAGGTTGCTAACTCTTTCTCCTGAGCTTTTTTGATATTATATATTTTAGGACGGGGAATCTGATTTTAGATGCTTGGCTTTACCTACCTAAATTTATAGGTTGTCCATTTTGCATGAGCTAACCAACAGATAAATTTTAAGGCCGAAAAACGAAAAGGAATCCGCTAGATTTTTGTTTTGCACTTCTTGTGTTTTCCACAATTTTCGTTTTTCTTTCTTTGCGGTTTTGTTTGGTGTTTACATTTAACTTATCGATCAAGCTATTTTATTGGATTTGGATCTTTGAAGATGACTTGATATTGACATGGCACAAAAGTCTGCCAATGCTGTGCGTTTTTTCCCTTTCTAATAATCATCCATGGTCATGTTCATTTGTAATATTATGGCCCTGTTTACGTGTCTCTGTCTCATGTTCATTCTTAAATGAAATACCTTCCTTATTTTAACTTTACTTTGAAAGTTAAAAATAAAAATCGTTATTGCCGAATGAACTTTTTATATAGTACTAATAAGAGTGTCCCATGTGTAAAGATGGGTTCATACAAAATATACGAAAGCTTGTTACAAATAAAAAGATATTGAAAGCTTATTATCGTTATTATTCATAATGTATTTCCATTGGTTAAATTAAAATAAATAGAATAACAAGTTCACATGTTTAAAAAAAACAGCATCATATGTAGTCGGCAATGTACACATACCGAATATGCGTGCAAATGCAATTATAGGAATATATCACATCACATTCTTTATTACAAAATAGTAACATTAAACAATATATGAATTATATCCTTATATACTCACAAAAATGATTGTGTATCTTTTGCTATAGTCATAAATGCTAGTGTTCATCTCTTTTAAAATTGTATTTATTAATTTACAAATAAATTGAAAATTAAATCTAGATACTGTTGAATTTTGTGTTAAGCGATTAAGTGCAACAACTTGAATAAGAGAAAGAAGAAAATTATGATAATGACGAGGATTATACTAAATAATTTCTAAAGCGTGCATTACATTAAATTTTAAAATTGATTCGTTTCATCAATCTATGTATATTTAGCAATTAGGATGACAGATAAATTATTTCAAAAATACATTGAAAATCTTGACATAAATTATATACTATTGGCGAATCTATAGATCAATAATATTTTAAATTTATTTGTTAATAAAAAAATCAAAACATCCATATTTGGGTGGTTCAAATCCACGCTTGTGTGGACCTATAAGTAGCGGTGGTAATATGTTAGCTCGTCCGTCAGGGGTATGTGGTCTGACTAATTTATGGTCTAACATGACCTAACATGTTTAATAAAAAAGTTATGTTTAATATTTTTTTTTTCAAATCTATTAATTTAAATACATCAAACTCATGGTTAGCCTTTTTTTTTTTAAACATATTAACTTAAACAGATCAAACTCATATTTATAAAAACTTATACTATGTCTGGTACGCTGACATATATATATATATATATATATATATTATTTATTAACATAGTTATTTTTTATATTATTTATTAATATTAGTATTTGTTATTTAAAATTTATTAAATGAGTTCAATTTATTTCTTTATTTTTTTAAGATTCTTGCATACTTGTTAGTTATATTTTTTTTAAAAAAATTTGGTTAGATATAAAGATCTAATTATACATGACTTTTTAAAAAGGTCAGACAACAAAAAAAAATTATGATAGATTGATCATAGGTCAAGTTCAAACCAAAAAAATTAATTGTATGTTAAATTCAGACCTATCAAACTTTGATATGATCTAATCTATTTTCATCCTTACTCATAAGACACAACCTCTATGTCATTGACCATAAGAGTCTGTAATCAATAACTACGTAAGTGAGTTAATATGACATTTCAAATATACATTTGAAAATATATCTTGCACCGCGCATATCCCAATTCTAAAAATATTTAAACTAATTATTTCCTCTCAAAATGATATCACCCATTTTTTTTAATAACTTTTTATAAATTAATTTATTGAACACCTTTTTTTTATTTCAGTTATTTTATTTATGAATTTCATATAGATTTTTAGGAGCCTGTTTTTTTTTTTGTCTAAATGTAGTGTATGTAGAAACTTCTTGTAAGTATTTGAAAATTTATTCCAAATACATTTTGAAAATATATATCTAATAAAAATATTATATTTTTTATTGTGTACATCAAAACATTTTTTTTCACTTTACATATTTCAGGACTAGACCTTTTTCTTTTGTCAACACTTTGGGACTAGACTATATACTAGAGGTGCGTGGTTTTTTTTTTAAGAAAACAAAATTATATTTTTCTTTAAAACTCTCTCTTCTATTTTTTAAAAATAAACAATTTTGAATTATAATTTAGTCAACTGAAACTAATATATTTAATTTCTTAAATAAATTAATTAATTAATTTTGTTGACTAATTATAATTTTATTGTCTTTTATAAAAAAATAAAAAGAAATGTATATTTTTCTTCCAAAAACAAATCTCTATATTTTACGCATACACCCCTATCGTTCCTGAAAAAGGCATCCTGGTCCAAACGAAGAAAAAAAACAATAAAATAAAAAATAAAAAATAAAAAACGAAAAGGTTAGCGGGGGAACCAACGGTGGGATTACAAAATCTAAAATAAATGGCGCGACCATTTTAAACAAAAACGTCATCGTTCCAAGGCGCCAATCAAATCCATTATTCCCCGCGCCTCTAATCTTTTTCCAAAACCAAATCTGAACCGTCCACGTCATTCCAAAAACATCATATAACAATAATAAAAATCAAAATGCAAAAACAAAACTTCCTTCTCTTCCCTCTCTTCTCTTACACCCACACACAGCGCCACTCCAAAAAAAAAAAAACATGGAGGATTCTGGAAAATCCACCATCACTAGCACGAGTAAAACTAGTAAACTATTGAATCCATGGATGCTTCACTTTCAAAAACTCGCTCTCGAACTCAAATGCCCTCTCTGGTTCGTACTTTCATTTTATTTATTTATTTATTGTTTAGGTTTTGAATCTCTAATTTGATCATTTGTTGGCTGTGATTTTGGATCTTGTAGCCTGAGCTTGTTCAAGCAACCGGTTTTGCTTCCATGCAATCACTTGTTCTGTAGGTTCGTTACTTTTTCTTTATGTTCTTTGTTTTATTGATTGGATGAGTTTTTTTGTCGATGAAATTAATCTTTCTTTTAAATCGGGATTTTTATTTTATTTTTTAATAATTAATTGCAGTTCGTGCTTGGTGGACTGTTCAACGGCTGGTTCTGAATGTGCTCTGTGTAACACTAAGTACGCTCAAATAGGTAACTTGTTAAGTTATTATTGTCAAAATACTCATATTTTGTTGTTTTAGATTTTCATGTTCTAGGAGCTGAGTTTTGGTTTTATTTTAAATTTTGTTAGTTACCCTTTTTTATTTCTAGTTACACCCAAATAGCTGACGTAATCTATGTGGATTTGGTTAGAAACACATACTTGAATTTGATCACAGTAGGAAAAAAAATTGGATTTAATCAGAAATAAAATGGGTGTAACCAGCATAATTGTTTTATTTTACTTTGTTTTTGTTTCTCTTATACTTATTCTATTTAAATGATAAAAGTTAACTTGAATTTTTACCAGTGATGCTTGTTATAATGTTTGATTATGTTTTAAAAATGGGTTCAATTATGTGTGTTCCCCCTCGTTTTATTTGTGGACTTAATGATTTTGGGTGTGCCAGATATAAGGCATGTGCCTTTTGTGGAAAATGTGGTATCGATCTATAAGAGCTTGGATGCAACTTTTTGTGCTAACTTGTTTCAGCAACGCTCTTCTGGTAAGTTGCTTTTGTTTAGCATTTGTTGTGGAATGATAAGAATATAGCTTATTGATTTATGTTTGTTTGGCATGTTTTTGTAAACTGGATAATGTAGATGATCTTAGGGTTTTGGAGCGGTGCCAAAATTTTCCCAATTCAACTTGTAGTAATAAGATGGCTGATGAGGTTATGCAGAATTCACGTATTTCTCATGAGGTTGGAGTTAGCAAGAATGACAAAACCAATATTACAATGCATGGTAGGGGAGCGATTGACAACCACATTGTAGGGAAGCCTAATTCAATGGGATGTTCCCAGACCGAAATTGGGGGTCGTGTTGAAATGGACGTGAATCAAGTGACAGCATCAGCACCAGACAGCCCTCCATTTTGTGATACCAAAGGTTCTCATAATGATTGCAGTGATCAAGACATTGAGCAGGTAGGATTTATTTTATTTTATTTTATTCTGGTCTTGATAATTCATGTAATTAAAAGCAACTTCCCATATTTGGTAGGACAAATTCTCTCAGTTTGGCATCTTACTCTCTTAAATTTTTCATTTCAGCCATTCAATCTTGGAAGTTTGGAAAATTCATCATTAAAAAGGGCAAGCACAGGAAAAAGTAATTTGAATGAAAGAATGGCTCAGTTCAGGTCTGAAAGTTCTGCCTCTGAAAATGAGGGTCTTATGAGAGATCTTAAGAGACAAAAAATCCTCACTAATGGAGATGGTGTTATTCAACAATGCACCACACATCATAATAAGCTTGTGGATTCCCACTGCGACTCCCTTAAAATTGAAAAGGACCCTGGTGCACTCACACCTTCAAATGCACCAAATGGCTTGTACCCAAGTACAAGCATCTGTTCATTTTGCCAGTCCTCTGAAATTTCAGAGGTAATATGATACACATCAATGTCATGCACTTCATCAGAGTCTATTGCCATCCTCCTTTCTCTGAGAACCATGTTATTGTCATATTTGTCACTATTCTATTTGATGAAACTATTTTCCTGGTTTTCATGGGGAATTTTTTGTAGGCTACTGGGCCAATGCTGCATTATGCATATGGGATTTCAGTTACTGGAGATGCTGCAATGCAACCAAATGTCATACATGTGCATAGAGTTTGCATCGACTGGTATGCAAACCTGATATCTTGTATATTCATATACTTGATGTATGTTTTTGGTTGAATCGTTAGAAAAACAGATATATCCTGATTGGTCATGGATTGTTCCCATATCTCTTAATGTGCATTAGTTAAACATTTATGTTCTCTTATAGTTCTGTAAGTATTTAACTGATCCATGTGGTGTTAACTTTGGGAACACAGGGCACCCCAAGTGTATTTTGTTGGCGAAACTGTTAAGAATTTGAAGGCAGAAGTGGTCAGGGGAGCAAAGCTTAAATGCACCAAATGTGGTCTAAAGGGAGCTGCTCTTGGTTGCTATGTCAAATCATGTAGACGAACTTATCATGTTACTTGTGCAATGGACATCTCTACTTGCCGCTGGGATCATGTAAGTCTTTCCTATATTATTAGTGTTATTTTTAGGATTTGTTTTAGTGTTTCTGTGCATTTATTGAAACTGTGTTGATGCATTCTGTGGTTCAGGTGGATTTTCTATTGCTATGTCCTGTTCATTCAAATGTCAAATTTCCGAATGAGAAATCCAGGCATAATAAACAGGCAAATCAGAAGCATCCTGTTTCATCACATCTGTATGTTTTTTAAAGTTATCTTCTATTTAAGTTTAGTTGCTTAGTATTTTTATAATGGCATGTTCTGCTTATTTCATAACATTTGATTAATTTACAATGTGTTTATTTACTGCCTACTGTTGATGCCTGAAGATATGGCCATAAATTCAACCACATTTCATACTATGATATAAATACAGTAGTTTGCCTCCAAAACCAGAGAAGATTGAATAATTCATAATCAGTGCTTGCTTAGAATTTGCATTGGTGAGAAAATGATGGAAAGAGAAAAAAAAAAATAGAAGTTGAGAGAATTTGAAACTGCGTTTAATAGAAATCTTGTAGGTACATTAGGAAGGACCTCAAAATATTCCAGATAATGGTAAATTTCAGAAGCAGCGAAGTAATTGGCTGGGGAAGTCATGGTGCCAAGACCCAGACTGAGGAAATGGTCATTATAACAGAACCAATCACTTCATTAAGTAAACATATCATACAGTTTTTTGCAAATGGTTGTAGACTCGTAGATCAAGTCTGTGACCCAATAATGGCCGAAGGTCTATTCTTTTAAGCAAAAACATAGGGTGAATACAAGTAATACAATAGGTTCCCTGACTGAGAAAATGCTCATGAGTACATAGTCAGTTACTAGTTTTAGTAGACATATTGCATTTAAGTGCAGATGGTCATAGATCTAGTCTGTGCTCATAGCCTCATATATGGGCCTAAGGCCTATTCTACTAAACATAAAATAAGATAAGTAATGCAATAGGTGCCCATTCTAAGAAAATGCTCGTGATAAAAGAATTAATTTCCAGTAAGGGCTAGAAGCGTATTCTATCTAATAAACATAAAGGAAATATATGTAAAACAATATGTACAAATATACCTCTAATAGCTCACTCAAGTATTTATTATTGTTTGAGTGGGTTTCAGGGTTAAATTTACTGACAGATTTATTTAGCATAATAGTATATGTGTGTAAGGAAGCTATAAAACATTATTTTGCTCTTATGAGCATACTCTTTTTTCCCGTGTTGTTTTGATACTTTCCTGAGGTTATCTCTGGTGCTGTAGGCCATTTCAACAGTCAAGTCAACTTGGAGCTTTACAAAATGATGATAAAAAAATGGTTTTCTGTGGATCTGCTCTCTCAAATGAAGAAAAGGTCAGTATCAATGTTTTCTTTCTGTGATTAAGTCATGTTGTTACCTTTGTAATCATAACTGTTTCACTGTTAAACCCATGGGTATAAAGAGGATGGGATGGGGAGGGTCGATAATGTTCCTTGGGTTGATGCTGATGAGCTGCAGCATAACTTCTGATGTGGAGACGAGTGGAGGGGGGACTCACCATAGGAATGATAATATGTTTGTAGGCGAGTAGGAAAAAGAGAGGTGTGAAGAAATTCAAGGAATTCTTGGTCTGTAATCCTCTCCTAAGGGGCTTAATCTGGGATTAGGTAATTTCTTTTTGCGATTATACTTCTGGATAAGGAGGGCAAAAATTCCAGTGTTCCTTTCTAGTGAAGGAGCCAGCCCCCTTTTACCTTGTTAGTAAAATCAGTTCCTCACATTTTCATGTAGACCTCTAGTTACATTTTTGTTGAAGTGTTACAATACAAAAGTGTAGATTTCATGCTGAATTGTAAGTTGAACTCTCTTTTGGTGATGAAAGCGTGTATAAACTATGTAGTACTGACCCTTAAGGTTTAAGGCCTGTTCGATTGTCCAACACGCGAAGACATGTCTAGGATACCTAGCTGATATTTCCATTTGGCTGAGCATGAAAATGGACACGACTGGCACCAAATTTTTCCATTTTTTAAGATCAACTATGGAGTGAAAGGCCTTAAATTGATGGTTAATTAAAGGTGAAAAACGGTTCAATAGTTAATCATCTAGTTTTAGAATCTTTTTTTTGTTTGTAAAGAAGCAAGGTGTTCAAATTGTGTAATGATCTCTCTCATTACTTTCATGACGAGACTCATTATCTTGGGAAAAATGTAATAGTTGATTGATATGATGATGAGCATATAAATCTTGATTTAAATATTGTAAGTGATGTTTCTATATATATATATATATATATATAATCTCATCTTTTTTTTAAGTATTTGCTCTAAACTGATACAGTGCATCTTTCTATGCTTTACCTATTACATTATTAACTAAATAGCACATTTCCCTCTTGATGGTGCAGGTGCTATTGATTAATTTTGCAAGTAAGGTTGGTGCTACAGTGACCAAGTTTTGGACCTCAGATGTCACCCATGTGATTGCAGCAACTGATGCAAATGGAGCATGCACCAGGACATTGAAAGTTTTAATGGCAATTCTAAATGGACAATGGATCCTAAAAATGGACTGTATGTAATTTTGGCTTCTAATGTTAATTACTTGATTTGATGCTGATATTTTATTTTGATTATTGACAAACATTTTTTTCTTAACAAATTATTAATGAGCCCCTCTATAAAATGTTCATTTAATTCTGAAGTATCTATTTGATATTGAGGTAGTAATCTTTGTAGCATTGATACTTTTAATTGAAGGTGTGTCCCGATGTCTTGACATGTGTCGGTGTTTGACACCGACACATTGATTACATTCAATTATCATTTTCTGAAATTTTTACTAGGGTAGTGTCTGTGTTAGTGTCATGTTCTTGTATCCATGCTTCATAGGCAATAATTAAATTTTATTAAAAAGTTGTTCTTGTACATTAAGACAGTTATTTCTTTACTCATACACATCTTGAAATACCATCAATATATTATAAAACCTTTGGAGGTGGGTGCAATTGGGGCCAGAGGATGGAGAGGGTGAGGAATAGGCAAGTAGGAAATTGGGATGGAGAGCTTTTTCATTTTCTTTTCTTATCTCTATTCATGTTATCCTACCTATGTTGTACTGTAGGGATAAGAGCATGCATGGAAGTGACAGGTCTTGTAGACGAAGTGCTGTACGAAATTGATCTTGACAACCAAGGGTGTAATGGTGGCCCAAAAGCTGGCCGACTTAGGGCATTGGCCAATGTAAATATTCTTGCATTGCATTTTATGTTCTTTCAAGTCCATGAGATATCATTTGATTGTCAATTAGAATAACAAGCATCTTGATCAAGATTTTGAATGATGGTTGTTATTGTGTTGTGATCTTTGATACTGATAAAAGATTTGAACAAAAAGGACTAATGTGACCACATCTCTGTTTCAATTTGATTACAAAGATCACACAAACTTTGATGTTGCAATTTCAATTACAGAATTTAAAATCATGGCTTTGATTATTGAGTTATTGTTTTCCTTGCCTTGCCACTGAAATATCTAGATGGATAAGATCATTGTTCTATTTAGCTCACTAGTGACTTTAACATTTGTTTTTTTTTTTAAGCTTCCATGTTTGCTATTATTCATTCTCTGCTGATATTGATTGTAGGAGCCAAAGCTATTCAGTGGCCTAAAGTTTTATTTTTCTGGTGATTATGATTTGAGTTATAAAGAAGATCTTGAAGATTTAGTTGAAGCAGGAGGCGGTGCTGTTTTGAGAAGCAAGGATGAATTGGAAGTTAGAAGAGATGCAAATTTACTTGTTGTTTATAATCTTGATCCTCCACAAGGATGTAAGCTGGGGGAGGAAGTGTCAATTCTTTGGCAGAGACTGAATGGAGCAGAGGATTTAGCTGCCAATACCCGTGGCCAAGTCATTGGTCACACGTGGATTCTGGAGTCAATTGCTGCATGTAAATTGCAGCCTTTTGTTAGCTAAAATGCATTCCTTAGCTGATATTTTGTCCATCTTTTAATATGTTGTTTATTTTGCAAAAGATTTGATAAACTTTGTACAGCATTTCTACTGAATTTATATCTTGTTCTGGCATTCAATTCAATATATTGAAATCCATGTGGAATTTTCTAAATCGTGTGGGTTTTGCTTTTTATGTAATGGGAGGATCCTGAAAAATCCAATACTGATAGCAGAGAATTCAATGAGTGACTGAGTTCTGGTGCAAATGAGTTATTAATTGCAGGGAAAATATTCTGAGTTGAGACTTGAGAGAGAAGAGTTTGCTTTTGAAATGAGTTAATCTGTGATGTTTTTGGTAGAAGGTGAGTTAATCTTTTTTTTTTACGAATGCTACCTCTAAATGGAAGGCAAAGTGTGAAAGGAAAACAGAAATGTAAACTATTGGGTGAGGGTGTGTGCATTAATTTTTATAAATATATTGATTAACAATAATGATGGTAAAGTTTTTCTTAAATGTGTTTTGTGAATATGTGATTATATAGGACCGTATTACTAAACATGGAAATACAACTACATTTACTAAGTTCACAAATTGACAAGATAAAATGAAGAAATTTCCATCAAGGCAAAATTGCAAGCTCTAAATGAATCTTACACTTATAAAGAGAATCATGTACTTGTGAACTTTCTTTTTAATACCCACTTGATTCTCGAAACATCAATTTTTAAACATGAAGAAATAACCATCATATTTCTCTAGGACTTGACATCTGGTTGTGAAGTGTTTTGCCTAAATTTGATATTGTCTTTAGATGAATTAGCGTGCATCTCCAAACCTGATTTGCTTAGTTTTACATCATTATATACAAAGAACTTGGCAACAACCAGAAAGCCAAGGAAGTTGAGGATGTTTAATGCTGCAACAAATCCATAATAATAATCTAAATGGGAGACATTTAGATTATCCAAAATCCAACCACTATGACCATGTCTTTGGGTGATATCAGCAACCGTTGATAGAATAAAAGTGCTGAGAAAACCTCCTAAACCATAGGTGGCTGTAGAACATGCTGTTCCGAGGCTCTTCATATTTTCTGGTGCTTGGTCGTAGAAGAACTCCATCTTGGCAATCTCGAGAAAGTTATCAGAAATTCCTGACAAGGCATATTGAGGGAGAAGGATGAAAATAGTAAGAGGGATTGTATCATGTAGTCCTAAGAGGTTGTTTTCTCTTGCAACATTGAGTCTCTTTCTCTCAACCAAGCATGCAATGACCAATATAACGATGTTCAACACAAGGCCAATTTCTATTCTTTGTAGTATTGTGATTCCTCTAGGATTTTTAGTGTAGCGTCGAATCACAGGCACAAAAACACAATCATAAACTACAATACCTATCATCATGAAGATAATCGTAAATGCTGAGAGACTTGCAGGAGAGACATTAAAATGAGGTCCCATTCTTTTGTCTAATGTCATGCCTTGTTTAATAAAGAGTGTGCCAATGTGCATTCCAAAAGTGCTTGGAATAATTGAGAAAATCAAAACAGGAACCAATTTTGACATTTGTTTAGTTTCCTCAATTTGTGTCACTGTACAAAGCATCCATGATGAGTTTTGTCCGGTCTTTATAGCTGCTTTATCAAGGAAACTACAAGCAAAACAAGCAGAGAAAAAAGTGATGCACACACATTAAATAATTCAAGTCAAATTTTTGTTTTATGTAATAAAAACAAGTAAATAAGTGTTAGTACCATAGAAATTCATATCAGTACCACTAAATTTATATGAAGCCTAAATAATTTAATGCGGCTTGTGTGAAGAAAAGAGACACTGTGTTGCAAGTACACCAACAACTATAGTGAAATTCAAGGAGATAAAAATTAATTAGACCTAACCTTAGGAAACAGGTGTGAGCAATTCTAATTCTACCATTAGATGCATACTCCTCCATACTCAACTCATGTAGCTCTTTTGTATCTTGTGGGACACGTAACTTCCATTTTCTCATAGCAGCCACAAATACTTGAAGCATTCTGGTTATAGGGCTCCCTGGAGGCAACTTGTGTCTATAAAGTGGTGTGCCTAATAGAAACACGAAGATTGAAAATGCGAGTCCAATGGTTGGAAGACCATATCCAAGGGTCCAACCTATGTTGTCTTGTATGTAAACAAATAAAGTGGTAGAAAAAAGGACACCTATTAAAATGCTAAAGTACCACCAGTTAAAGAAGGAAAGCTTATGAGATTTCTCTCTAGGATCAAAGTCATCAAATTGGTCTGCTCCCATTGTAGAAATGTTGGGTTTGGTTCCCCCGGTACCTAAAACAATAATGTACAAGGCAAAAAAGAAAATTCCCTTTTGCAACGGTGATGCCTTGGGGCAATTTTGGAATTTGATACCTACATCACAATTTGGTGGTCTTAATGATGGTAGTGAAACTGATAGAGTCAACAAACACATTCCCTGTAGCCCAAGAAAACAAATGTCTCTCAAATATTAAATCTTAATTTTGTATCAAGTCATACGTAATATTATTTCAAAAGGAGTAAAATAAATATTTTATACATAAGAGATCAATTATATATACCACTATAAAAAAAATGCATTCTTAATTTTGGTGTTGTATGTAATTTGTTGTCCAACGTGTTTCATCTTCGGATTTCTATCTAATGATCCAGGACGTAATCCTGGATGTGAAGAATAACAAAATCTTTAGAGTGAATTTTACTCATCCATACCATAAAATTAACTTCTTAAAGAGAACATATTGATATTTTGACCAAACTCCGGATTATAAAAACTCATTTCTCTTTAGACGAGTTAAGACAAAAAAAAATTCAAGGTTAGAATTTTCGGTCTATTTCTTAAGTTTAAGACCCAAAACATGATATATTTGCTTAATAAAGAAATGTTTAAATGTATCAAAAGTATCATCTAAAAGTTCACAATTCATACTATGAGATAAATGCACAAAGCAAATACAAAAGTCCAATATCGGCCAAGATAAGCATCAGCTACATAAGCTCCTGCAAGTGGCATAATCCACACTGATCCTCCCCAATTGCTAATATTGTTTGCAGCTTCCACAGTACCTTGATGGAACTTATTTGTTAGATACACCACTAAGTTTGTTGATATTCCATAATAAGCCATCCTCTCAAACAATTCATACCCTATAAATTACACATACATGAATGTGTCACAAAGTTTTTATAAACATAAATGATTAAGGTGTCTTTAACAATGATACATAAGGAAGTATAAGACTTCATTTTACCTACAAGGAAGTAGCAAGCTTTCCACCTTCCAGTTTTTGATCTTAAAATAGGTCTACCTTGTAAGTCTACCGTGCCATCTTGAGTGTAATCTTCTTCTAATTGCCCTTTTTCTTCAATGACTTCCATGATACTAAACAAGAACAACTATACTATGGGATCTTTCATTTTGCATGAGCTAACATGATGTTGAAACTCTTGGGCAAAAAATTAGAAAGCACAATGCACCGCGTTTTTATTTTGTACTACATTATGTCTTTTTTATTTTTATTTTTATTTTTTTACAATTTTGACCAATTTTTTATTTAGTATATTCGTTGGAGTTTAGCTCCTCGACCAAGCAATTAGATGTTTGAAATTAACATGGCACAAAAAGGCATGAGCTTACAAAAAGAAAAATAAATAAATCAAAATGGCTTTTCAACCTTCCCATATATTTGTGTGTTTTTCATTCCCTTTCTAGTCATGCCTCACACATCTCTATCCCTGTCTCTTGCTTTTTTGACAGCCTACGTGTGTGTGTGTTTTTTGGGGTCTAGCGTGTGTTTTTTTTTAATTGAACTAGAGTTTGAAACTGAAATGAAGAAAAAAGTTGTAATTGTCTGTCGGAAGCATTTTTATGTGCGAAAATGGTCCAATACTTACACCTCAATCAAATATATATGTCAATTTATAATTTTTTTTCCCTTAAATACAAAATTCATTCATTTAAAATATAATACATCAATCAAGAACAAAATAATTACAAATTTGTCAAAAACGATGAATCTATAAATACAATCACAATATTCAAATTAATGACATACCTATAATTTTGATCAATTAAAAAAAAAAACTGAATATCTATATGTCTAAATTTGCAACGTCGAAAATGTTGGAGTTTTTTTTAATATGTCAATTTATAATTATTATTTATTATTACTTATAATTTTGATACCATTATTATAAGAAACGTTTAATTAAAAAACGCTGTTAAGAAAATGAACCTTAAGATATCATATATGGATTGTGTGGAGTTCCAACTAAAATCATTCAATCTCAGCCATCCGATTAAAGGTTAAATTATTCATATTTTAATAATAAAATTTTTGATTTAAAAAAACTCAAAATTTATCTTAAAATTTAAACTTTTGATTTTTGATGAAACAGTTGAGATACGTGCCAGATTTTGATACCATTATTTTTTGGGTCTTATTCCTTTGAAGAGCACCAATATATAAAAAATTGAGGTGACACATAATCCTTGATATTATGTCTATATAAAGTTTTTCAGCTACAAGGAGAAAGGTTATATACACCCGCGTAGTGCGTACGTCAAGTAATACTAGGCTATTGCTATATGGATTTTACACGATGCAATATTTTTGGAATTGCCTTCGCATTAAGTAAAATCACGGCAAAAAAATACGTCAGAGTAGAAGCTATGTTTTATGTAGCTTCTTGTTTTTACTGTAGAAAGTGAATTATAGGACGCGAAAAAAGTTGGTTAAATATACATTCAAACACATATGATCTCTAATTAATTTGATCTTTAAAACAACGTTTTCATTGTATGACTCATGTGATGAAGCTTGAAAGCAAATAATCTTACTTTCTAAATTATGCATTTTGATATGCATTCTAAGTCATATTTTGATTACAAAAAATATTAGGTCAAAACTTTTTGCGCATCCTTCCATTTGAAGCGTGTCTTATATTTAAAATATTATCTTCAAATTAATTGATTATCTTTATTCTGTATCTTGTTAAAATATTTTAATTAATTATTATATTTCAATATTATTATGTGGGTTTATATCTTTATTTAATTATATTAGTTATTTATTAATTAAGAGTTTTTATGCAAATTAAATAATAAAGTTAATTAGATTTTTAACTGGATAGTTAATTAAATATTTAATTAATTGATATGATTTCAATATAAGTGAATGTCACTGATGATCCATTTGAGAATAATGAGAATTCAAATTGACAATCACATTGTATATATGTTATAGTCTTCAATATATCAAACATGCATATTGTTTCTTCTCTCCATATGAAGTGTTTACAACATAATATATCTAGGTTGAGGAAAAGCCACAAACCTATGGATTGATGCTTAAAGACGATTCATGATTACCACAAAAAGATGGTCACTTATAAATTTCTAAAATTTAATATATTTGATAAATCAATATATTGTAAATTTTAAAGTAATCAACATTGTATGTCTATTTGTGATTTTATAGCATGCTTCTTTGAATACTAATAAATTTCCGCAATATAGAATATACAAAACATATCATATAAGATGAATTAGTAAATTATTTCTAACATATAAGATTATGGACAAGATTATGGATATGACTTTCAAAGGGATTCCATGTGTATTTTGAACTACAATTTTTGAATGTGAATCAATTCAGATATCTTTCTCATTAAAATTGAATAGATATATACATTAATAATTCGACATTTATAATACTTAAATTGCTTTAAGAGTTTATCATAACTTCAAATATTTCACAATCCTTATGAACTCAACAATTATTTTCATTAATTTACCAATAAGTGTGATTACATTTCACACTCTTTAGTGAATCTTATTCATACAATCCTTAACTTTTATCCACACCCATAAATTTGATTCTTTAACGCAAAAAAAGGAATGGTGTTCCTCTCTCCCTAGGACATGTC
Source organism: Cicer bijugum (assembly GCA_037974875.1). Lineage (NCBI taxonomy): Eukaryota > Viridiplantae > Streptophyta > Magnoliopsida > Fabales > Fabaceae > Cicer > Cicer bijugum. Next base: position 6,830,405 of record JBBPBT010000151.1, on the reverse strand, counting down.
AATCTATTGAGTGCTTTGGCTTATTGTTAAATTGCCTTGAGATGAAGTAAGATTCATCTTCAAGCATGTTTTGTTTTGTCTTACGCCATTATAAACATAGTACTTAATTAACAACAACCAAAAAGAAAATAAGATTGAGTAAGCCTAATAATACTACCATGAATGCATAATAATAATCAAACTGAGAGATGTTTAGATTATCCAAAATCCAACCTTTGTGACCATATCTTTGAGTGAAATTAGCAACATTTGATAAAATGTAGGCACTGACGTAACATCCTAAACCCAAAAACTGGTTGTGGAGCATGCAGCTCCAAGACTTTTCATGCCATCTTAGCAATTTCAACAAAGCTATTGTCACGTTGTATTCTCTTGCAACCTATCAAGTGTAGTTGCAATAAAATAGGAATCATTTTCTTGGTTTCCTCAACTTGTGTGAGTGTATAAAGCATCCATGATCAATTATGGCAATTTTTAAATATCTAAATTTGCATTAGGAAAGTTACAAAAAATATCGATAATCATAATGTGGCTTTCAAATACGTTAGTCGTATTTCTCATTGGCTTATCATAGATAACTCTTCTTGCTTCCAACTCCTTATCCAAATTAACACAATGTTCATCCATTGTTACCAAACCCTATTTGTATTTACCACTAGTCTACTATATGCAGTATATATACTCAACGTTTCTTTTTCTTTTTGACAAACATATATACACTCAAATGTCAAACATAAATAAATCTCACATTCATACCAAGAGATAAATCCATAATGCAATTACAAAAATCTAATATTGGCCACAATGTGTATCGATTACGTAAGTTCCTGCAAGTAGTATTATCCAAGTTGAATCCGACCAACGACTAACATGGTTTTACCACTAAGTTTGACGCTATCCCGAAGTAAGCCATCATCTCAAACATTTCACACCCTACAAAATTAAAAATTACACATAAATGTACATATATATGTGGAATGGATCAAGATATTTATGTATTAACTCTGTGTAGAGTTATTTTACTTAATAAATAATTATATACATTAAATTTTATTGATTCAATTTAGAATTAAAATAGGTATTGGATCCAACAAGTTTGAGGATTCAATTTTCACCAGTATCAATTAGAGAGAGACAAATATAAATTTATTTGTAAGTGTTATTTGAACTCTAAAATCTTCTCTATTTTAAACTGAAATATCATCACATCGCCCTAAATTTTCAATAAAAATCTGTATGAAAATTTTTCAAACTCAATCTACTCAATATACATAAATGAATATCAACTTACTTTCACAGTTACTTCATTTAATAATTTATTATCCATACCAATTTTAATATTATATTAATCATCATACGTAATAAATAAATATATATATATATATATATATAAACTGAATGTAAGTATAAGATCTTACTATCAATATTTTATTTGTATTTTTAAAAGTATAAATTGAACATATTTGACAATAATTTGCTATAGTAAAAATAATAAAATAAAATAAAAACTTGTTTGATTTTTTTATTTTTTGAAAAGTAAAAAAGATCTAGTTTCATTAGCTCGTTTTGTAAAACAGAGCATACTTGTTTTCTTTTTGGTCAAAACAGTTTATAAAAATTTTAAAAAATAATTAAATTAAAACACAATCAAATATGCCCTATATGTTATTTTTTTACATCAATATCCTAAATGTTTAAGTCCGCAAAATGCTTCATTAATTCAACCACTTCCATGATTCTTGACAAGAACAATTAGCTATTCTAATAATTTATTGAAATATTTAAGAATGGGAATTTGGTTTAATTATAATCTTAGCTTTTCCTACCCAAATTTATCCATTGTCCATTTTGTATTAAGGTAGCAATCTCAAGGCCGAAAACTAAAAGGTGGTGTACCTTTTCAACAAAGCTATTGCTCTTCGAAGTTTATGTGAGATTGAAATATATGAGCTTACAAAAATAATTATTGATCAAAATGGCTTGTTGGCCTTTTTTAGTAGTCACTCGTCATTTGTAATAATGTTATATAGTCTACACATTCCTTATTTTTAAACTATACTTTAAACTCAAATGAAAAAAATTGTAATTGTAGAAAACTTTTTTATGCACAAAAATTTGATTAAAATACATATTATTTATGTAATATGAATTTTAATCAACAAAAAAATATATATTACAGAATGTGTTGCTAACATTTTTTTAATGTAATGCAATATAACTCAATCTGAAAATGTATTAGTTTCTAATACAATAATATAGCTATGAAAATAAAGCTTCACATGGTTGGGGTGGTGGCGCAGTTGGCTAGCGCGTAGGTCTCATAGCTTCTGAGTTATCCTGAGGTCGAGAGTTCGAGCCTCTCTCACCCCATTTGTTTCACTTTTTTAAATTGTCTAAAACCATTTTGTTGAGTGAAGACTATGATTCTCAGAAGTGTAATTATGACAACTGTGACGGCCTTGGTTGTCGGAATAGTTCCCAGATTTCTCATATGATCTTTCTGATGATTCGCCGTTGAGGTGTAAAGGAAAAGGATTTTCAAGGCTTTCTAGACGCCATACGTTCTCCGAAAATGAATCACATGCTAGCATATAAGTTACATTTATAATTTAAAATGTTAAAAATAATTATTTTCGCATAATGTAATTCAAATATTAATTTTTTAAAAGACTCATTTAACGACACAATCATTTCTGATTTAAGCGATTCAATATTTCTACTAACTATAACTGAAATCGTACAAGATGATATCCACACAGAAAAAAGAAGCATAAAGAACATGGGGAAAATAGCTAATGTGGCCATGCGCGATACAGTTTGTGTTTTGTGGTGTCAAAAAGTAGGTTTCTATGGTGAATAAAATATCTTATACAGTTTTAATTGTGGTTAGTAGAGTTGTTGTTAGTTCTCAATCCACTAGAATATGGAAAATCAACGAAAGAGGCTTCTAGAAGAAATTGCTATTTTGTTAATTAAATTGGGATCCGATTTCAGTGGGGGATTTTTTGGTTGTTCTGGAGGGTTTTGCCCTTAAAAAAATAGTGCATTTCTTGTGGTGATAGAAAACACAAACACATTCAAATGGAAACTAGAAATAGAGATACTAAGAGCATCTCAAATGCATGAAAATTAAAAACACGAAATAGAGATAAGAACACTTCACTCCAATGAGATAAAGTTAAGAACAACTTTTGCCGCAAAAAAGTAACTTGCAAATGAAAGAGACAAACACAATAATATTAAGAACACTGCAAGAATGTGTTCTATTGTGAATACCATCCTTACAAGTAGCACATACTTGAATATAAAAACTCAGTACTATATTAAAACCATAGTAGAAACATACATTGGAGATGCTCTAACCTTCGTAAGTATGCCTCCGCAACACCATAATTGATGAGAAAACTAACTTAAGAACTAGAATTGTACCCTTTTTATTTTGGTACAGTTAAAACAAACAGTTCGTATTAGAATTAGATACATACCAACACTGAATTTGGGTTGTAGAGCGTTGGTAAATACTGTCCTGATACCTCTCTTATGATTTGAGGCGTAGCCATTATCTGCACTGTACACTAGAATCTCATCCTAACCAGGATACCAAATAAGATAAGATGTTAAAGAACGTCATGGTCAAAACTTTGACTTAAACTAAATGAAACTTAAACATACAAGCCCTCATTTAACACAACAGGACATGAGGTACTAGTTAAGTTATAGAGCTCTAGCATGAATCAATCAAGTCTTCCTTGCTAAAATAAATCTCAAATGAATCAGTATTGTCATGTAGGTTCAATGCTGATTCAGCATATCATAAGGTTTACTCATCGGTCCTTGGACGCTTAGGGGCTTGAGCACAATCTTCATCATTTTGCTTAAGATCCTCAGAAGCTTGGCTTTTGGAGGTATCCTGCTTCCCACCCGCTTCCAGCAAGCTTTCCTCAACAGTGGTACCACCATTAGCTTGATCAGGTCCTGACTCGGAATGGTCCGTTTTGGATGCTTCTAATTCGTTTTTGGTAGGAGAATCTTTCACGATGTCAGAAGACACTCCAGATGGATTCTCAATGGCCGATGGCGATGCCTTAAATGGTTCAACACCTGATTTGCATTGCTTCTCAAACATCTTCTGAAGGTACCTGCCTTGTTCTTCTATTCGCAACTGTAGATTTCTTTGAATCTAATACAGAAAAGAAGGGGAACTGTGTCAGATCATGGAAAAAGGCATGATAACTGTAACAGAAACGAATGAAATGTATTGGACAAGTCATGTATGATATGGCAGAAGAAACATAATCCTAAATGTCATGCATAAACCTACATGTCAAATAATATTACAGAAATTAGTTCCATGACCCAAGAAGAAACAAAAAACCCCAGTCAATATAGCCAACAATACCCGGACTCCAAAGGAGGAAAAAGGAAAGTATTCAAGTCTTAAAGAGGATAGTTTGTGCCTTCTTTTACAATCAAGAAACCGGCATCACCAATAAATTATAACATGTTTTTTTGTATGGTTAGCATCTAATTTATAACCCGTACTCCACAACAAAGAGAAACAACCGAATTTCAATGGATAAGTGCACAGAGAGAATAAACATCACCTACTTTTGCTTTGTGAGGTAGCTTGTCAACTTTGGTGTAATTTCTGTTCAGAGACTGCTGAATATGGCCACCTGATTGACAGGATATGAAGGTTTTGGGAGTAACCATTGTCATTTTTTCATGGAATCTAATTCCAGAAATTTTAGCAATACTTATCTTCCTCCATACCTTTTATAGGATAGGCTTGCTTTCATAGGCTCTCTACAGGTATCCCCTTGTGAATTTAAGGGTGATTCTAAATCGTACTAGCAAAGGGGATACGTTGCTATTTCAAGCTGATTTTTCCCCTCGTTCTCTTCACTGCTATTTGCATTGCAGTTTTTGGAGGATTCAAGATCCTCTTGGTTTCTATTCCTTGTTTCTTAATGAATTCCTCCTTACATAAAAGGTACCACAACTATTTACAGTGATACATGAAACTAATCTAATGATTGTGAAGATGTTCACATTTTTGTAATGCATATCAAAGTATCAAACTGACCATCCATTTAAAACTACTTTCTCCATCCCAGATTAAGTGACATTGTAACAAAAATAAATTTTAGACAACGTGACGATTTACTTTTTCATTGAACCTTTATTTTATTTTTGTTTAAGTTTTCCCCCCAAATAAATGCAATGTGCATCACTCTCAAGTCATTAAACTTCACTATGCATTTATTACAATGGTTAATAAGGATAATTTAGTAAAGTTGTTAAACTTGTCACAACATATTTATTGCTTCTCAATACTTCTGAAAAAAACTTTAAATGCCACTTAGTGTTGAACATAGGGAGCGTAATGTTACCACTAAGACACTATAATTAGACAACTACACATCTTTTATTACAAGTACAGGAAATGAGAGGAATGGTGAACAATATGAACTCCTTTCTTTTATAGGCAAGCTACATTCCTTGCATTTCTTTCATCAAATTCATAAACACTAGTTGAAGTTTGTAAATCCATAAAAAAAAGGTTTATTTGCACTAGTTTCATCAAGTTATATAAATGAAGATTTCTAATGTCATGGCAATTGCGACAGAACTAGAGCTTGCTTGCAAGTCTTCAAATCACATTTCTAATCTTTTTAACAATCAAATGAGCATATCAGAAGGAAATTAACAAAAAGAACAAAGTTCAAACCTCAAGCTGTTCATGTAACCGTTTCTGAACCTCCATCTGCAGTCGCAGAGCTTCCGTGATCTCAATACCACTGTCAATGGTGCAATGGTAAAGTCAGCATACCAATCACTAGATATGCCTGTGCATGTATGTGTATGAAATGTGACCAAAAGCTTACATAGTGTCATTAAATATTAAATCTGCATTGATGTCTTGCTCCTAAAAAGAATCTTCCTTATCTATTAACTGAGAACCTTGCTGTAGACTGAATAGATAGTTTATATTGAAATCCTAATTTTCTTGCATTTTATTCACATTACTCCATCTTGAAGATATCCCTAATGTTTGTCTTATCTGTTATCTTATCAGGTTAAGAGATAATATATGCATGATTACCATGTTAGGAACAAACTCCAATCAGGAAAGGACACATCAGATGGGCAAAGGAATTAGTTAGACATTGTTAGTTAGGTTAGTGGAGGCTTTGTCAAGAAATCTGTTAGAGTTGGAAGATACACATCGATCCATCATCCAGAGTTGAAGGATAGAGGGTAAAATTTCCTATGTTCTTTTTGTTAATCTTGATAATCTGAACAAAAGTATATTTCTTAGTGCCAGTAGATAAGATAAATTTACAGGGCTAAACTCCATGCAAATTACATGTCAGTGCTGTGTGCGTTAGTGGCAATCTCTAGAATGAAATTACTAACCATGATAATTGGATATGCAACCTTTTCAAAAGCCGCATTCTCCTATACTTTTCGATCGATTAGATGTTGGTAAAAGCTCAGGAGCAACGTATAAAATATTTTGTATTTTACTCCACTATAGGCTTTCTACTCCTCTAACCCACAACGACAACCAAATATTTTACCTACTATTGCAAAATTAGAACCGATGATTAGAAAATCAATCGTCGGGATGTTAACAACTTCATAATTTTTTATACATAAGCATATATTTTATTACAATCACTTATGGACTTCTAATCAACAGTTATCACTCTGCACTTTACCCTCTAAAATGCACCTCTCTTTTTAGAGAAGTCAAATCTGAAAATTTAAATGTGCAGAATATTCATAACACTAGTCCTAGAAATACAACAATACATGACAAAATTGATGTTAACTTAAAATAGAATTGTTTACTTACGTTTTCAAATCTAGAGATGAAATATCGTCAATGGGGCTTAGATTTTTCTCTGCAGCTCCTGCCAACAGTATTCAACAAATTGTACATTATATTACTACACAAAGAACGAAAATACTCTATATTTCAAGGAATATATTAAAGACATGCTGCTTAGAAACATCAAATGCAAAAACTAGGACAATAGCAGAGTTCACACATAGGTCTCATAATATCTCCAATATGCAAATCTAATAAAAAATAAAATAAAGGAAATTATAGTTAATAAGTATTTAACTAGTGATTAGCAAATTTAAAGCTCTTTGATTCTCTTTGGATGTTATATAAAGAGATCATTTATGCTAGTGCAAGCCAAGATGCTTGTATCCCCTACATGACAAATCCCCCTGTCTAACTTCAGCAGATTACACTTAGCGGTTTCACCACTAATTACGCAGAATATAGGAAAGTTTCCATGTGAACTTGCATCTTAAATGGTTTCCTCATACAGGAGCATGGGAGAGGGACAAAGAAAGGGGGAAAGTGTCTGAAGAAAACAGGTAATCAAAGTATTGTATAGAGGGTTAAGAGTCATAGTCAACAATTTAAGACTTCACACACTTGCACCATTTAACGACGTCTTATATAAGGTGATATATTCTTATGTTTGAATTTTGAAAAGCATACTTGACATAAATTCCAAATTTCTCACTAAGGAACAAAGTAAGTGTCCAATTAACAGGAAATTTGACAAGAAACATCAACTTCATAAAAGCTTTTAATTCTCCTGTAGATTTTGCAAAAGATCATAGTTCATACTTCTATAAGTTACTGAATAACCAATGGTATCCTCATCCCAAGTCCTAACACATGCAAAACTTTATCCATTCAAAAGGCATATATAATACAATGCATATCACATGTACCTTCAGATGGTTCTGGTCTATATCTAGCTGTCCTGTATTTCTGCATTCCATGGAGCAACATATTTCAATATAAGCATTCAAGGAAACAAATCTTGGAAGATCAAACAAACGGTACATACCTGTAAGTGGCTTTTAACATGATATATAGTTAATCCTTCAACTTTCATGAGCTTCAGCACACCCTTAGGGGTAGCTCCTGTAGAAAGCAGTAAAAAATATTGAGGCAGAAGTTTAATAAATGAAGACCTTAATTTGCAGTGAGAAAGAGAGATGGACATACTTTCACTCCCACCAAGTTGGTTGACAGCCTCCACAAATGCCTCATGAAGCTCAGGAGTCCACCGCATCCGTGGCTTGGAAGGTGCAGAATTTGCTGAGGAAGATGGAGCAGCACCAACATGATTTTCTCCAGATAGAGCCATAAGCTGTTGGTGACCTTGGGATTGGTGTCCTGCTGGAAATTGTGAAGATGATTTTGAAACCAGATCCACCGCCTAAAGAAACAAAATGAATACCCAACATGTTCCTTAAATAAATTCCTAATCATTTACTCTGCAAGCTAATACTGATTTGCGTAATGAAAACCTTAACCTTTGGCTCAAGATCGTGAATATTATCAGCAAGAAGATCGTTCCAATTAGAAGTCAAAGTATCATCATCACTAATTAGCTGGTCAGCCCACTCCTGCCAATCATTTCGCTTAGAAAACTCCTCAGTAGCCATAATATTTCCGGCACTGATATCGACTTGATTATTATCAATTGAGGTATTCGTAGCAAAATCAAGAAAGCTAGGAAGGGAATCTGCATGCCAAGAAGTACTGTTCCCGTTGGAATAATGTATTGATGTTGTAGAAGGTACCGGCCCATTATTTGAAGAATACGATAATGGCATTGAAGCCACATTACTCAATGATTGTGAAATAAAATGAGCACTTCTGGAGTTTTTTTCATGAGGTGAAAGGGATGAGTGATGAAGGTCGGTTGAATATCCAGGGGAAGATGAAAACATATGCCCAACTGCTCCACTTGAACTTATATGACTTGGATGATTAAAAGTTCTTGTCTTAAGATCATTTTCCACAAAAGACGATTGTGAATCAGATAATCGGGGGTATGTCTCTTCTAGATGTGTTGGAAGGACAGACAACGATGAAGGAAATGCTCCAGACATTCCTATGTTATTCATCTGTTTCGTACTTGATCTTTCAATTGAGAAAGCAGGACGAGCATCCATAATTTTCCTAAATTGTTAGTTGAAAAAGTTAATATATTAGCTGTCTAGTCAACTAATAAAAGAAAAGATTCACATTATCCCTCAGGTGGTAATGCTCACCAGAAAAATACTACAGAGGTCACTTTTTGTTCTTTGCCCAGACCAGACAAGTTGTCATTAATCTGCACACTTGTGAAAGAAAAATGATTGTTTAGTCTTTAGTATCAAAAGTTTAACAAAAGAACGAAACTCACTGTGTTGTGAGCATGTTGCTTCTCCAGATCATAAAACCCCGTCATGAAAGTAAAACAAAATAAACAGAATACCAAACTTAAACAAAAGGCTAAGCTTGATAGAATGAACATGTTAATGTCGTAAAAACTTTACACCATTATACCGGTTGGTCACAAACCTCAAAGTTTCATATAAGGTCAATATACAATGCCATTCATTGCAGTATAGGTCGGGAGATATGTAAGAATCCCTTTATTTCATATCAAGAGGTAAGCACAATAGGAGATATGAAAAATATCATAATGTTTGCAATTATGCATTCTTCAATTAAAAAAGTAGTATGCATAAATTAGAAATGAAGAGTCACATTGATCTAATGGGTTCTACAATAGTAGGTATATGCTATCAAATAAAATAAAAAATCTTGTAAATACAAATCAATGAGCCAATCAGAGGTACTCGTATGCGCGAAGTCAAGGTTCTCCAAGTAGTTTCACATATGAATTTTTCTTCCAAAACCAGCCACATGCTATCTCCGGGGGGAAAGAATGTGATTAATGTATATGGTGGCTGGACACAATTGAATTGATTGATTTCAGCATCCATGATTGATAAAACTTTAATATACATTTTATCGGGAGATATGACTACAAAGTACTCCCTCTAGTCACTATTATAAGCATAAAAGTGGCATCAAATCTTGGTCACTATTATCAACAAAAGTTAACTACTTTTGACTTATTTAATGCTACTATTCCTAATATACCCTTACTTCAATAAAAAGCATTTAAATTTAATGTTGGTCGTTGAGTGTTTGGCATTCAAATTGACGATTTAGTAAATTTGGATTATGCTTTAAATGAAATCTAAAAAAATAATTGCAATTAACTAATTTTCTTAATAACTGTAAAAGTAGTTATTTTTATTATAATAGTCATCAGAGGGAGTATGTATTTGCACACACTTATATTTGGCAAAATTAACACAATGATACTTTATACACTTATACCAGAATAACTCAGCATCGCCAGAATATTACAGCTACTAACTTCTGAAATAATAATAAAAATAAAATAATTGCATAGCATCTAAGCAGCACAACATGAAATGAAAAAGAAAAGTGAGATTCATAAAAGCTTCATCACCACTATCATCTTGCAATATGAGCAAAAGTAAAAAAAAAATACACAGCCCATCAAAATGTACAAACAAGAATATCACCGTTCACAATCAATATCCCCATGGATATTACTAACTACAGGTTTAATTTACAAACAAAATATTGATCAAGAATGGCAAGCAAGCTTAAGAATAGATACAAAAATTGCAAAAGGCTAATCAGTAAACACGTTATCTCCCACCTAAACAGTAAAACATCGAGCTTCACTAAAAACATATATTACTCACATTATCAACACATGATAAACAATATTATAAGTAGTTTTACTTGTCACCCATTTTCAGTGATTCACTATTGTTTTCAAACAGTTGAAAGGGTTTGTCAAGAAACATCAAATAGCGCATTTATATTGCCCCACAAAATTTATTTAACTTCAAACCCCAACAACACACGAGGAAGCAAAACATCATTTTCTGATTTCATCGATTCTTTCAACAAAGCAAAAAAAGAATGATGGTCAAATACTTTCCTTAGCTAATAACTCATCCAAAACAATAAATAAATATACAAAAAA
>JBBPBT010000151.1:6795372-6814452 GCA_037974875.1 Cicer bijugum | reverse complement strand
TTCATAGATCAAATTCAAACCTATAAAATTAATCATATACCTGACTTTTCTAAATCTAATATAATATGACTTATTATCACTCCTTCATGTAACACATAATTTTTACTTTTTTTTTTAGGACATTAGACACTACATATATTTTACAACACATTAAGACACTAGATATATTTTGACCGAAAATAGACCAAACTTAAATATATATTTAAATACTTTTAAAAATAAATTATTTTGATTTTACTCTTTATAAATTTTGATTTTAGTCTCTTTAAATTTTTTAAATAAATTTTTGCTAATGTAGCACGTGTCAATTATGCTAACTAAACATTTTAAAATATTTAAAATTATTATTTTTTTCACTAATTCATTTAATTATTTAATTAATAAGTAAAACAATTAAATAATAGATAAACAAAAACAAACAATAATAATATTCACATCAAGAAACCAAGAAAAAATGAAAATAATATGAAAACAAACTCCCACATATCCACAACCAACTCCCTGAAACTCACGCCACTTTCATCTTCATTCAAACACAACCCCAATATTCTCCTCTTCAACTCCATCATCAAGGCTCAATGTTTATGATTTTCCTCGAATCTGAAATTTATGTTGGAGAAGAAAGGTTTAATTTATTGAATCAACTCGAATCTTGGTTATTGAGGTAGGAATAAGTTGTTTTGATAAATAAAATAATATAGTAACTATTTTTTCCTTTTCCCTCATTTACATTCATTTTAATAAGGCGCCATAAAGTAATAGAATTCATAACCGTTGAAATTAGAAAAAAAGAGACAACAGCTTGTGCTTGTGCAGATGCTAATAAAATTCTTTTTTACGAAACACGTGCTAATAAAGTTAAAAGTGTGTATGGTCATACAACGTTGGTAAAACAATGAACGTCCTATGTAGTACATGGAAGCCCCTCAAAACTGCTCCATTGATCAACCAATTCTTGTCTCGTCCTACAATGTGGTGATTAGGATAATGTTTCTCCTTTGAATCTAAGCAAAATGCTTATGCTCAAAATATTAGGATAATGTTTCTCCTTTGAATCTAAGAAAAATGCTTATGCTCAAAATATTAGGATAATGTTTCTCCTTTGAATCTAAGAAAAATGCTTATGCTCAAAATATTGTGGACACAAAATTTGAACACACATAATATAATAAAAGAAGTTTAATTGTTATTTTAGTTTTTATTTTTATTTTTATTGATTTACGAATTTGATCTTTCTATTTTAAAAGTCTGACGACTTTTGTCATTCATTCTAATTTTTTAATTGAAAAATAATAGACGTGAGATGTTTTAAATAATGCGACATATGATACAATAATGTAAAATGATTAACACTTATGAAATTAGAATAAAACACACTAAAAATTTGACTTTCAATTTCAATTTTTTTTATATTTTTAATTTAATTAATGACATATAAATAATTAATGCATCTAAATGATTCTATATTATTTAATTGTATGTCACGTCATTAAAAATATGTCAATTCCATACTTTGTTTAGTTTTAAAAATTTGAAAGAGAGACAAAAACTGTCAGACAATTAAAATAGGGAGACCATTTCCATAAATTAGCAATAATAAAGAAACTAAAACTACAATTAAACATAATACATATCATTTAATTATTTAAAAAATATTTATTATTTAAATTTTTTCTCTTTCTACTTTTTTTTAATTTTTATGAATATGTCTACATTTTGTGATCATAATCTTATCATCACACCAGAATTGCTCTGAATCTAATATATATAATCATTAGACATGAAGTATTTAAGCAGACATGAAGATTTGGGCCAAATTAAAGTTTAATGTAAACTTTAGCAAAGTAGCAAGCAAGAAGACAGGATTCCGGAATAAATTATTGAAAACAACTTTCGACAAATGTAATCAGCTCAAATAAAAAATAGTTAATTAATATGTCACAGACCCACAATATTAAACCAATTTGGTCATATATTTTTTTAATCATAAATGACAAAGACCACTCTTATATCACATGGATCCAATTTGCAGCAATTAAACAACCTACTCCACATCCTAACGGACTATGCAGGATACAAATAACCTAAACATTATTCCAATTCCAACTAGTAAACAACAAAGCTTTTTCAAAAAAAATGAATTCAATATCATAAGCTAATGCATTAATTATGTGGGCACCTAGTCATATAATCATCTTCAACTTTTTCTTATACTCAGTCATCATGAACTTATATAGAGTAACATTAAGATTTAGAATTAGATGTGCATTATTATCAACCTACATTTTTTACCGTTGTTGTAAGGTATAGTAACTGTGAAAACTATTAAAAGTTTAATAATATTTTTTGTGTGTGAAGAGATATCAAATGATTCTAATTAATAAGTAATTGTGGACAAAGTGTCTCGTCAAACATAAAAAAATCCAAGAATATTTTGCCATCACCTTTAAAAGTGCAGCATCCACTCAAATAGAGCCTAACCTCTTCCACTTCCCTTTGGGAGTCATGTCAACTTTGTACTGAAATGAAATCATATATTTCTTCATGTGCTCCACACATTCTTGAGGCACAATAATCAACCTCTTAATATTATTTAGTTAGTCATTGATCCTCCAAATTCATACTTTCAAATATTGCTTGATCATTCTTTGTCCCCACACATTATGCATATGTTTAATTATGTACATAAATTTGATCAAAGATTTAAAATAATGTAAAATTTAACCACAAAATTAAAAAATCAAATCAAATGCAAGATACATTCAAGATGTGTATCATGCTGTTGTGGCCACACATGGATTAATGATATTTTTTTTAGGCATGATTATGTATTGAATAATTCAAAAAGTTTTAAATAAATTGTGTTGTATCTAAGTTTGAGCCAAATGTAACTGCAATAGTATAAAAATATAAATTTAACGTGTAAAAATAGAGAGAAAAAATGTGTATAAACACTAATAAATTATATCAGATGGCTTTGAAATTCAATGTATGGGTTCACTGGACTAGCTACAATTGGTTAAAAAGGAAATTCTTATTTTTTGAAAAAATTAACTGGAATTTTTTGAATAACTGTTAGCTAATTAGTCGCAATGAGCTACAATTACAAAGAAACAGTTGCAATGGCACTACATCAAATGACTTGCATGTGAGCCTTATAAATTATTTTGTTTCACAAATCACAATTCTGGCTCTATAAGTATACATATGTAGCTAATAATATAAGTTTAAATGTCTTATTTCATATGATAAAATGTCTTAATTCCATGGTAGTTCAACTTTCAAACTTGCAGGCTCATCATAGGAAAAGACTGATTGCCAAATTGCTGAACCACATAATTTCAACAAGAGTTTAATAAACATACACAATAAGTTTTACAGATACATTCATTCAATCATAGCGCATCGCAAGCGAGAGTTAAATAGTAACATCGTGATATGATAAAATGAAGAAAACAAAAAGATAAAACATCTATACAACTGATTCATGATGCACAAAAGAGACAGTTAAAAAGGAAAGATCATCAACCGGTACAATGTTTAAGATCGTTTGAAGAATAGTCACTGAAGTTAAGATAATAACTGCGAAGATCATAGCTATACTGTGGGCTACTTCTATGCCATCTCATAGCATGCTTCCAGCTATTCTTCAGCTTGCAAACCAGCTTCCTTATAACCCTTGATGCAGGGCCACAATCAAGTGGCATCCTTCTTTGAACATTATTACCAGTTGTTACTAAAGGGCTAACTCTCATGTTGCTCTCAAGAATTTGGTTCTTTAAGATATATAAAACTGTGATATTTTCATTTTGAAGTGTTTTCACTATACTTATAAGTCACAACTGAAAACATGCATTGCTATCAGAAATGTATCATGAAAGATAGGACTTGAAGATAGCATGAAAGGTGAGTTTTCAAGTGCCAACCACACAAAGCTAACATCAAATATATGATGGCAAATTTTGATTTGTGATTGAAAAATAGACATTATCATGAATAGGGAGGGCATCAAGTATCAAATCAAACTTTAGTTTGGTCCAACATGGAGTTTGGATAGAAAAAAGCACTCTAGTGATGTAACATCAATGGGGTGTTCAAGCCTTTTGTGTTCTATACGAGTCTAACTATTTACCGTATATTCCTCTAAGATTTCTAGCCAATTCATCTAGATGCTTCTGGATCCTCACACAAGGTTCAAGCTATCCTACCTAAAAGTTTGAAAGCAACCAGATAAGAAATCACTAAGTTTTCTCTTCGTTTCATGAGTGAGAGCAGGACTAAATCGAACTACCTCAGAGCAAATTAAGGTCTTGGCATATGCTCATTGTCCTTCTTGAATATATCATTTGTAAATACTCTATAAAGACATTGAAGATTCTGTATAAAAGTATTGTCCCCTCTTAACCTTTTTATGTTAAAATTGTAAATTCCCAAAGAAATTCATATAGTCAAATTTGAGGGGTAGATATATACATACAGCAAAGGTAATAAAATTTTGCATATTTTCACCAAGCATAAAACATAAAGTGCGACATCCGTATTTATACACAATTTAAATCCTACAACATTTAGAGCAAATGTCTCATTAATTTGTAAGCAATAAGGCAGAGAGATAACATACTTACGGGTTAGGCCCCGTTTTTATTATTATTATTTTGTTTGTTGCCCATAATACAGCACATAATACGATTGACTAAAGGGGTTTCACCTATGTATAGATTTCGATACATTTTAATATGTATCAATCGCTAAGTTGATCCGCAAGATCTAACCCTTTTTACATGTTTAGATTTTAACCCTTTTACGGGTGTTAACCTCAAAACATGAATGACAGAACTCCATAAATCGGATTTTGTACAGAGAATCATAATTCACAAGTGCAAGTAGTGAGGTACATCGTGATGGAGGGGTATCCTTCCCATCAGGACACTGTTAAATATGTAAGTACACTAAATTAAGTTCATATTAATACAAACTAATTTATACAACATAAAATATTTAATAAGTTTGGCAAAAAAAAACATCGTAAGTTATATTCACGAAAGAGAATCATGCAACCATGCATCAAAGAACCGGCAGACCAAACATCGATGTCACTAGTGTGCAGAGTAACGCGAGTAAGATTTTCTAAACAAGATGGGCAGGCCAAATAACAGTCAGCCGGTCTATAAGAAAACAAATAATGACTTAGTGAGAAGTTGAGAAATGTGGAGTCGGTGATCAAAAACTGATGGTTCGCCAATAAATATCAACCCAAACAGCATAGCAATAAGCTATTCAATGGCCATAAAATAAAATCGCGTTCAAAGGACTGAACCGGCGCTGTCATTGAAAAACCAATAAGACAAAGTAACAACAGCAAGATTCCCAGCATTTTTGTTTCAAAAAACATGGCATGATTCAGAAAAATATGGAGTTACAAATGAGATTTGTAAACCATAGAAACCAAAATCCAGGCAAAATATGTATTATAAATGAACCCTCAGTGAACTCATGCAAAACCCATCATTGATTATGAACAATAAGACTCCGAGAATGTTTGTTTTTCAATAATTACAGTAATGAACATGATGATCTATATGCAAAACCAGTAATTGATCAGCATCAATTCATTCACAACATTGATAATCTATCTTTCCTAACCATCAAAAGAAGTAATTAATTCACAACATGATTTAACTTTCCACGCCAACATTAAAAAGAAACACACATTGCACAAGAAATCAAAACACAAGCATAATAAAGAGGAAAATGCTTATAATTTAGAATTAATATCTTCAAAACACTTCTCAGTAACGAGAAGTTAAGAACTTTTATGCTATCCTCTGTCACTTTCAATAAAGATTCAACATAAAACAATACCAAGGGCAGCATAAAAAACCAGAAACAAAATCCTTATAAATACTAGAAAACCAACTTAAACAATAGCATTAGCAGCACTTGCAATCCTAGGCCACAGATCAGCACACTCCTTCCCAATTGGACCAGTGATAGCAGAACCTAAAATTACAACGAAACACCATATCAAGACACCAACCAAAAGCACAACAAAAAATAACAGCCATAAAATTTACCAATTGAAATCATTCACAGAAAGCTACTAAACTCTGATTACAGTTATTAAAGACACTCAAATAAACAAATTACCTACATACAACATAGCTTCCTATCATTCATACAGAAATATAGAAGCAATATAATAAAAAACGATCTACCGATAAATTTATTATTACCTTTCATTTCTCCTTTAGGATTCACAATGACACCAGCATTATCTGCAAAGGCCAAAGCAACAAATTCGTGAATAATTCAATAACATATATTTCAAATTACAATAATTTCAAATTTAAAAATAAAAAAATGAGGAAAGAGAATATACCTTCAAAGTACATGAACACTCCGTCCTTTCGGCGCCATGGTTTGCGCTGACGGACGATGACGGCGGGCAACACCTTCTTACGGAGATCGGGTTTTCCCTTCTTGACGGTAGCCATCACCATGTCACCAACGCAAGCAGACGGCAAACGGTTAAGCCTTCCCTTGATACCTTTCACCGAAATGATGTAAAGGTTCTTAGCTCCGGTGTTATCGGCGCAGTTCACTGTCGCCGCCACTGGTAGACCCAGTGACATCCTGAATTTGTTCCCCGCGGAACCACCACGACCTGAGAAACAAATCGAATACAATTATTAACGCGATAAGCTAAATTAACATGAAAACAATCTAAGCATCTGAAATGAAAATGGAACCTCTCTTCGACATTGTTGAAGCTCGATCACACACAACAAAAGAAAACCCTAATCACACTCTTTCCGTTATATATATGGTGGTTCTGTTTCTCAGACTAGGGCTTTAATCATTCTCACACATTGACTTGATGAATATTTGGGCTTTGGTCTCTTAAACCCGGCCCATTACTGCGTCGTCTCAATTTGAATCCTTCTTTTATTTAATGATGGAAAATGATTTTAATGTTGATGACGTGATTATGATGAGTGGACTGAAGTTTTTTGTTTTGTTAATTTAAATGAGTATAAATAATGGATTGGTTCATGAGAAATGTTAAGTGGAGCACTTAAGGGGGTGCATAAGCAATTCATTGGTGTATAAAAAGTAACGTTTGATTTGTCTTTCTTAAAATGACTCTTCAGCTTCTTGTGTTACTGTTATAATCAAATGTTCATTAATTGTAGACAATGTAATTAGTGCATTAATTGGACAAAACAATATATGCAATAACTAGGAATTGATGTTAGTTTATTGTGATTTTTTCTTACTTGTAATAAGCCAGAACACATGTTTTCTTTATATATGGGGAATTGCTTGATAAAAGGGAAGAAATTTTGTTGAAAAAATGCAATTAACTTATTTATGATAGTTTTGTCTCTTTTTTTAAAAAAAATTAGACATCATTTTGATCTTATCAAGAAACCATATGTTTTTGTGGTGGTGTTATTCAATTTCTATCTTCTTCGTTTTTATTATTTTATTGTTGTTATAATTTTTTATATTTTCAATTATTTAAAATATATGTGTGAATTGTGATAGCAAATAATATATACATAGAATATGACAAACCATACATTTGAGTAGTCATCACTTCTTCGAACAAATAATTTAACTTAGTGTTAGATATATTAACTTCTGCGAGATTACACTCTTTTTTGTGATCTAATATGGCATTATATATGTCAAGTTAATTAGTTTAAATTATAAAAAACATTAGAAGATTAATTATTTAATACCAAAAATAAAACTTAACAAAAATGATTGTTGTCATTTCAAAAAAATATTAATCACATAAAAGATAGATTAGTTATATACATCATTCGTCGTAATTATACTTTCATTCGTTGATGAATTGAAGTAGTGTTCATTGCTTGTGTGCTTCCATGGACTTGAGAACGGAGCAAAAGACGGGAAACTGAACTCTTCCAAAAAGAGATGCCGCTATGTTGAAGAGACAGTTAAATATATGAACTTATTACAAATTTTGATATAATCCTACTAAATTTATTTATTTTTCCTTTAGATAATCTTGTTTGCATGAATATTGAGGGAGTCATTTCCCCTAATTAATTTAAAAATATAATTCCCTCTTCTATAAAGAAAGAAAGATACAATGTGACTAGCTCTAAAGTTTACGCTAAATTTAGTTGTATTTTTTAGGAAGCAAGTCAGAATTTCTTTTATTAAGACGGAAGATCGAAAAGGCTGCCAAAGACTATTGTGAATAAATACAATTTCCCCTAAATTAAAACTAGATACAACCTTATCTTTTTACTTTATATTTCATTTTAATTTTAATTCTAAAAAATATTTCAACGTCTTGATATAACATTTTATTATATTCTACTTAATAGTATAACACAGAAAATAAAATGGAACACATTTTATTCAGTATTGTTTATCAATGGCTACTACTCCAAATGAACCGTTACTTTAAATCGATTGTAATATACCGGGGGTCTTTTTTCTCAAAGGTTCGTGATTAAATTTTTACCCATTTCGATTTTGATTGGATCGCAATCCCCTGCAGTAGTGAGAGCATACAGTTTTACACACTAGTTAATCTCGGTTGTTCATATCACAAAATTGATTTTACTACGTCAAACTTTCTCAGTCGTCAATTTTAATCGGACTGCTGAGGGCTGTAGTTACATCAGATAATCCAATTTTCTCATTTCCATGGTCGATCATAGCATAGCAAACAGGGCACTTCCCTTTTTCATCTTATCAACCCAAAAAAAAAAACAGAAAAATCATCTTGACCGTTAGTCTCAACTCTCATGCATTCAGCACAGTAAATTCTAACAGTTTTCCGTTTTGGGCCATGAATGCCTAATAGTTTTCAAAAAAACTTTCCTCAACCCTAATATGAGTTTGGATGAACACATTCAGAACAACACTAATTTTGTGCCTTCTAGAAATACACTGCACTACCAAAAACATGTGAGGTCCTTTTAATAGAATGGGGGAGCAAAAAGTAGCGCCCATAGCCCTTCGGATGGCTGTAGAACTAACAAAACAATAAAAAGAGGTTGAGTCTTGTTAATCACACTACTAATCAATAGCATAGATCTCTGACAGCAAAATTTGTCTATAGCAGAGAATGCCTATCTATCAGCCAGCAATTTACTATCTAATGGTTCCTGCATTATGAGAGGGTAAAACGAATTAGTAACATTGTAATCCATCAGATTAATATTGAAACAGAGTAGAGAAGGCCACAGTGCAGGAATTGAAAAAAATCTAAAAAGGTAACAGGTTATATCTTTGATGTTGAAAGTAAAACAAACTTATGGACATAACACAAATGAAAGATTAAACTTACTATTTGATCGCTTCATATTCCTGCAGAACTTACTGCCACATTTACACCGAAATAGCTCAACTGGCTCATCATCGTCATCAAAGTTGATGCCATAATCCTGCAAAAACATTATGCAGTATGCACATAAGCTTTTCTGGAAAGAAAAAAAAAGGTTGTCCCTGCATAAGTAGACAATTCAAACTAAGTGATTACACAAAAATGAGAGGCTATAGAGATATTCAGTAACAAATGGTTGGCCAAGAGCCAACTAACCGCTGTACATGGTATTTTTCAGTTCAGTAGCCAAGTACCAAATAAAACTTCATACTAGTATCAATCATTTGACTGGTTATCTCAACTTGTTTGTGTTGCTAATTTACGCCCTACTTGAGAATAAATAGAAACTAAGATGCACAGTTAAAAAGTAAAAATTTATTGAGAAAACTGATACAAGAATGCAAAATAGAACCATTCACCAAACATATTATGGTACAGAATTCACATACCCAGGTCAACTCTTCCTGTGCTGCTATTTTTCTGGATGTGAAGAAGGCTAACTGCACATTTGAACATTCAAAAACATTAGTGAGCAATTTTTAGGGTCAACAAAGGTAAATTATAAATGACAAATGGAATTTTGTGGATTTGCTAGCATCTCACATGATAATAGTGATGAGATGGACCCTCAACTTCAACTGGGATCTCGATCAAGTTTGCATCTAAACATCTGCCAAAATGGAACAAAATTACTAAGAATCTTCTACTTTGCAATTCCAAATGATTATTTCAATGTCTGTTAGACCACTCAGAAATACAGATAACAGCTGCCATACCATCAAATTGTGTGCAAAGGGAAAGAACCGTGGTCTGCAGAAAGGCAGCCATTAATGTCCCAATCTGTACATAATTAAGTCGAGCCACTTCTATCCTAATCGTACTTTTATCTTTTATGTTTTATTCAAAATTAGAAGTACTTTTTGTCTGCGGAATTTAATGGTTATGGCCTAACAAAACCAATTAGTAAGGTGAGGAATGTCTCCCAGTTATAAACACTTTTTTAAGCCATATTACATCCAATGTGAGACTCTCATTTTCTTTAAGGATAATAAAATGTTCATTCAATAATTAAAACTAAATAGAAAGGTTCCACACTAGAATAGTGAACATCTTCCACCTTCTTAAAAAAAACTATATATATATATATAAAGGGGTTTGTTATGTGAGAGTGAGATGACCAAATTTTAGCCATTTGATTATAATTAACAGTCCAGATTATAAAAAAAATTAAGTGAACTCATGGGACCTTCCTCAACCTTTGGCTTCTTCTCTTCCATTAACCTTCTCATCTTCTTCCCCAATTTGCATCCTTAAATTTTCCTTTGCTTGTTCAAAATTGTCGCATAAAAAAAAATTCGATTTGGACATAGCAATTGTTATTGTTCCGCTTTTTATCAAATAGTTGAAACCTCTGACAATTGAGATTATGAGTTGGAAATTCTCTTCTCCAAAATGATGACC
The DNA here is from genome assembly GCA_037974875.1 of Cicer bijugum. Classification (NCBI taxonomy): domain Eukaryota; kingdom Viridiplantae; phylum Streptophyta; class Magnoliopsida; order Fabales; family Fabaceae; genus Cicer; species Cicer bijugum. The sequence continues at coordinate 6,803,621 of JBBPBT010000151.1, read as the reverse complement.
TTGGATCCAAATAATCAAATTTGTTGGTATAGAAGGAAATCAAATTTATTACTGTGCAACCAATAGCTACAATGTGCAAAAAGTTGAAATCTTTTTATCAAATACTCATAGGCTCATAGCCAAACTATAACAATGGTGCCGATAACAATACCTTTCACGAGTTATTGCCATCAATTTATGAGTTCAGGAAGAAAAAAAACCCAAAAATAAAGGAAAGAAGGGATATGGAGCGGTGATGGGGGAAAAGTTGAACGTAGAGCAGACCTGATATATAACGAAGACACTTTCCCTAGAACTATAATCCCTGCCTTATCACATAGCTTGTTTAAAAGTTGAGCATTTAAGACCTGATATTTTTCTTTTTATATTAGGCATGATTGATGAGTTGATTCTATGAAGCACCAAATTACAAATCACAACAATTAGATAATGGCACTTCATTTTTCTTCAATTCTCTACACTTCCCACTATCTGAAACTCGCACAAAAGCAAAGCGTGTGGATGACAAAACAATGTCAAATAATTGGATTGATGAACCCAATTCATACCAAAGAAACGACAAAGGTTCACAATGAATTTCACTCTGAGGTTGACAAATCACTTGTGTACACCACATTGAACCTAAGGGTTTAGGGTTTAGGCCGGTAAAAGCCCCTAGATTTCAGATCTTTACAAGTAAATATCTAAAACGACTGAGCTGCTCTTGCATCAATTAAATATTTTGACACAGTAGTCACTTGTTTGAGTTAAAACTAAGTATAAGGTTCGTGAACTAGACCAGTTATACACATTGCTCTCTTCTATGATCATTAATCAGAAGAAAGCAATGATGCATAAGCCTCAACAGGACTAAACTGCCAATAGCTCATTATTTTTATGAAAAACATCAATAATGCAAGCTAAATTATTTTTAAAAATACAAATACATAGTGTACATAGGAATTTCTAGTCATAAAACTTTAAAAAATAATCACAAGACTTATGTTGAAACTCGAGAAATTTTAATACCTGTGATTAATAAACCTAGCAGCATTTCCATATGATGCTGCATATAAGCAAAGAGCTTGGTTATCCTTTACAACTCCTGAGTCCCATTCTGCATCCAATAAAATTGGGTACGTATATTTCCCATTTTTGGGATATTTCAAGTTCCTCTCATGCAACTCTTTGACAGTTAAAATTTCTCCAACAAACTCGCATACAAAAGCACCTTTTGGAAGATCCTCTAAGGTACGAAGACCCCACCCTTTTCCGTCTGAAGTTAAAAAAACCTGAGCAACACAATCAATAGAGAAAACATGTTTAAATATTTTAAGGGAAATGTGTTTAAGAACAAGAAGAATGCAATAGTATCACCTCAATGACATCAACACTGGACAATCACCTAAATATATTTGTTAATTTGTTTACGAGTAGTGAAGATTACTTAAACAATCACCTGCAAATTGCAAGTTATTCCACGCTGGACAATCCGATTGCCACAATGTCTCCCACAGCCACATTTGCTCCAGCATTCTTTAATAAATTTCCTTTTCAAGTGTCCTTTACATGGTTCCAAACAACCATCATTCTTTGATATTTCAAGTGGACATTCTTTGCAATAAGAATAATTTTGAGGGTCTCGGTTGATGGAAATACACTGTTCCAAGAACTCTTCCTTTAGTACACCTTGTGCAGTATAGGCAAAATCCCCTCCAGTTTTGTTTGCACAAAAACATGGATTAGATGATAAGACACAATTTCCCATACAAGTAGAACAACAATCTTCGCTCCCAATACGAGATAGAGAAATATTGACATATGCATCTCGGAACACCAAGTTTCGGGGTATGTAGTGAAACAAAGGTGGGATATCATTGGTAGAATTATTCACCCATGAAATTTCCACTTGTTCTTCTCCCTTTGTTAGGTCATTGGTAGTGCAAACAGCCCTTGTATCATCAGTTGTTAGCTGGTGCTTCCTAGCATTCATTACATTGAATGAATTTTGAGGTATATGATCCCCCAACTCCTTCCCACCATCACTTTCCAATAAAACACCATCCTTCTTGGAAACTAGTACAGCATCATCCAAACCACTTGGGCAGGGTACGGGAACTTGAGGTGAAACCAAGCCAGGAGTAGACTTAACAGAGGTTGATCCATTAGCAACATTTTCCTCAGATTCCTCTGAAAGGCCAACAGTTGGTGTTATCTTTACAGATGCTTCCTGTAAATCATTATATAAATTAGTTCCAAATTCCATCAAGCAGACATTAAGGTGGTGACTTTATATGATTGCAAACATTAATCATTCATTAGTTTTAAAACTTTGATAATGACTATCCTAAAAAAAGGTCTTGTCCCCCAACAACTGAGGCGCAGCTTAAAGAAATTTTACCTCTCCCATAGATGATGAGGCTAGCTCTGCATTAGAAGTCGCTTCTTCATTAGAGGAAGGAAGAATATCTTCACCTTCAACATTTTTGTTTCTGCATTGTAATGCCACAGAGTTGTTGCCATTTTGCTTTCCAGTTGTTTCTGCATTGTATCATTCTTCATTCTTAATGATTCTTTTGAGAGAAAATAAATCAAAAGAAAACTGATCAAACAATCATTAATACAAAGATCAATGCAATCAGCAGTAGACTGATGGAAATGAAAATTAATGACACAAAAGTAACATTTTTTTAGTATAACACCAAAAAAAGTACATTTCTGATGCAAAAGCAAACAGAAAATACCTTAAGACAGGCTTTCTGGAAATGCGGTAGTACAATTAACAGTATGCAAGTGGATATTTGCATAAAACATAAGCCAAGAAATCACGTAGTGGGATGATATGAAATGCTGGAATGTGATGAGTAAAAAATCAATCAGGTTCAATGCAACTATAATTATTTCAATGTTGAGCCAAACTTTGAGCTTTGACTTCCAAAGTTTTTCCTGTGAAAATTAACCCATCCATAATTACCAGCAAAATACAGTACTTATTATTGGATTTTACAGAAATTAACCATAAAGTAAAAGTTGCCACAGATATTACCCCACCAAAAAAAATATGAAAAGAAAAAAAAAACTTATCTTCAAGGTATAGTCAGATTATTACCAGGAAGAATCATTGAAATTGGAACCTCATAATCTGGTATTTCATCAATAGGCTCATCCTTGGGCGTGATAAAAGGGTAAGGATGAGGTGTTTTGGTATTTGACAACTGAGAACCTCCTGGTTCAACTGCTGGTTCTGTAAACAACACTCTAGGTGGAGTTCTGTCAGATACAGAACTTCTCCCTCTTAGAGTAACTTGAGGTGATATAGGTTTCTTTCCCTTATCAATGATGTTATCCTGCAGTCTAGAACTACTTCCAGGTCCAGTACCAGATTCTGATCTAGGCGTCATCAATGGAGATGCAGTTGAACTGGGGCCAAGGCCAGTCAAAAGGCGTGAAGATTGACCCTCTTGACCTCTTAAACGCAGCCTCTTCAAAGGTCGCACTGGCTCTTCGTGCACAGCAGCTTCATTATCTACCTCCCTGTCCTGAATACATTTCATCAGCTAAAGGCTTAACAAAAAAGAAAGAAACAGAAACAAACAAACTCTGCAATATATAATAAATTAATAACAATAAACTTTTAGGTGTCACGTGTGTCAACCTTCTTGTTTTTTGTTTCCTGCTCCAGCTCCAGCTCCTGTTAAATGAAATCAAACAGTGGATGGTATGAGAGTATGTATAAGTAAAATAAACTATATCGTTAACAAACAAAACCAAATAGATGTTGATCCATTAAATAGTATTATACACCTTATTTTCATCATCGTCAAAAATTGCATCAGCAAGAGCCCTATAATTCTCTTCTTCAATAAGTTCCCAGTTTTTATCATACAATTTAAGTAGTTTCTTCAATACTGGTTTCACTTTGGATTCATGAATCCCCAGGCTCGACATTGCACGGTAAGCCGCTATAACTTTTGGATTCGGTGCCATTTATTATCAGCCAATGGTTTTCTCTGCAACAAGCTACCAAATGCAAGAAAAACATAGCCATATTTCAAACATTTCTGATATGAAAAGGTGCAGTTTATGATTTATAAATGACAAAAGTATTTCTACCCCTACTGTAAAGGTTTGAGTAACACGAAAACCGAGAACGGGAACTGAGGTTAATTTTGGACACTGATCTTACCGGTGGAGACTAATGCAACAATTAAAACCTACAAATGAGCAAGAACCAAGAAAAAAACGCAAATTAATCGTGAGAGGAGGCTAGCAAAAACTGACAAAATCGCAACCAAAGCAAGAAACGGTAATTAAAAATAGAGAGACAAATATTGCAAACAGTAAAGAAAACATTGAATGAACCTGGGAGAATCGAAGAGGGCAACAATGTGGTAAAGAATCTTGTTGAGAAACAGAACAAGGGTTTTGAATATCGAGAATTGCCTGCATTTTATAATAATATTGAGAAATTTATTTAGTTTTTTAATATTATTATTATTATTATTATTATTATTATTATTATTTGTGAGAAAAGAAGGGTGGAGGGAAAGCGTTTGGGGAGTGAAGAAATGGAAAGAATAAGAAAAGGGTTAGAAATGAGATTAACTGGAATTAGAATTGGAATTGAAAATGAAATATGAAAGAAAGAAAGAAAGAAAGACGAAGAGTAGTAATAGTAGCAGAGTAGAGAGAGTAGTTTGGTTTTCACGTTTACCTGTCTTCTGTGATTCATTCCCTTGTGACTGATTCCGCTTTGCATAAGCTTTTTCGGACACTAAGTAACATACTCTCACCTGCAACGGAAGCGCGTCTTCATCACGCGATCTTTATTGTCCCAGTTCAACCCAACCTAACGCATCACTAAACGGCCCGTCACACTTAGGCTTCGGTCTAACCGTGTAACATTTTTTCAAGTATATATATATAAATCAATTTTTATTTTTACTCTCATTTATTTATTTAGAAAAATGGTATAAATCGATTTTATATTTTTTACACTGATATTTTTCGTAGTTCATTGATTTTATCATTTTATTATTATAATTTTCATAAATTAATAATTTTATAATCAATAGTTAATGTTATTTATTAGTGTAAAAATGTAAGTATGATCATTAAATATTTATTTTTAATACTATAATTTTTGGTTAATGTTATAAATAATGCAAAAAGTTTCTAAATAAAGTAATGAATAAAAGGAGTAAAAGTCAACTCGTTTGTCACTATTTAATGTTATTATTTCTTTCTCTTTTTATAAATTATTTATTTTTTAATGCAATAATGTTTACATTTCTAATATACATTAACTCTAATTTAAATATATTTAATAATTAAAAATAAACAATTTAATAAATAAGTTAATTGTCCTGTCACTATAACAAACTTTACATCGTTTATACGTCAAAAATTTATACGTCGTTTATACGTCAAAATCATTAATAAACATTACTTCAGATATAGTTATAGTAAAAAATAAAATACATTATATAATTAAATTATTTAATAAATTTAATCTATTTTTACCTAAAATATAAAAATTTAATTACAATTAATTAATGTGACATAGTCAGAAAAGGGACACCCGGAGGTTGTCGTTACTTTTTTGATAAAATATATGTTACTACATTTTGGGTCTTGGATTGCTGTCTTTTCTACTCTAAAAAGGCCACTTGACTTAGTACAATAAATGAAATGATCGGAATGTTTCTTCGAATATATGTTGTTAAAAAGTTTTACGACATGGCTATAAGCATATTATATTTTTTTAATCATAAACGATATTCATTTAAATTCAAAGAATATGTCAATCAATATAATTCATGCAGAATTATTAAAATAAAATAAAAAATGAATATTAGTTCAAACTCCCAATATCTAGATTAATAACATAAAATAATAAAATGTTTACGATAGTGACAAAGTTAAAATGATCGAAATATACATGTCTTATAATTTGAAATGTTAGTGACGCTAAAATAATTGATTGAATTTGTATTTATTATATCAAAGTAAATATAGATAAAATGATCATCGCAACTAAATAAAAAAAAAAAACTAAACAACATCACACTTTGACAATGAAATTATAGAAAAAAATAAGAAGAAAAAATTGATTTACATGAAAATCACTTATCTAAGTAAAAGGGAAAATGAAAAACAACATAGATGAGTGACGAAGACAACAGATAAATAGACAAGAGTAATGATCATACCTAAAATACAAGCACGAGTACAACTTCAATATGAAGAATAATTTTTTTTGTATATTTGTTTGATAGTATTAACTAATGATATATCTTACAAGTTTTTTTTTTTTTTTATGTTGTGCATTTGAATATTCACTTTTTATTTTTTAAATTATACATTTTAGATTTAGTCCCCAAAAAATTATTTAATAACTATGTACCTCCCTATCTAAATTTAAAAATTTGTCATAGTTTTTTTTTTCCACATGTATAATTTTGACACGAAAGAGTATATTATACGAGGAGTGTCATTGCTACATTTTAAGGTTAAGAGTTTGATCTTTGTTAATGTTGTTCGAAGGAAAAATAAAATTATTTTGAAATGAGACAAAATCCACTCATTTTGAATTTATTTAATGGAAGAAAAAAACACATATATTTCAATATTATTTTTTATTGAAGTTGACACGAATTCCACTAAATCACGTGGATCTTAACAAAATAAGTGGGACTCATAAATTTTAAGATCACTTACAATGATGGTTCTTTAAAAGTTTTTTACTTGTATTTTTAAAGAAAATGATTATTCACTCAAATTAGTATAATATATGAAAAATAACACAAATATAATGTTGTTAACAACAAAATAACAAAATATATATATATATATATATATATATATATATATAAACTCGTAACATTCAAATTAATTTTATAAAACTATAAAATAGTTATAAATATGAGAAAATCAAAGTGACATAAACAACTATACATTTGAAATTGTAGCATTGAGTCAGTATGTAGTGGGTCACTATAAAGCTTAAATTGAGCCGAAACGGCACAGCCCAATTTGATAGATCCACGATACCCAAGACACAACAAACAAACTTTCTCATTGATATAAAAATAAAAAATAAAACTTTCTCGTGAGCACACCTCCTATCTTTCTCTAATACCCATTGTTAGCGTTGATTAGTTGAATTTTCTGTTATGTTTTTGTTAATATTTTGGTATTGTGGAGTTTATTTATTGTAGTTATATTCAATTATTTTGTTTGCAGGTTTTGTTCCTATTGAAGTTGCTTAAAACTTTCCTTAACATATAGAATGGTAATACTAGTCTGCACGCCTCTTTTGATTACTCATTTTATTTTATTTTCTTTCTTTTAATTTCTTGGCCTTTATTTTCATCCAAATTCAATATGTCAAATGCAACTTGAGTTTTAAAATAGTTTCCTTTGACTGCAAAAAATGCATATTGGGAGCATTAAACAACCCGACATGAATAAGTCTTATAACTAATGCCTATGCCTAGATTTTACACATAAATCCAACACAACTTTGGTAGAACACTGTTATTTATAGATAAACATTTGCTTCAGGAATTTCTGGAGTGTTTTTGTAGGAATTTTTGGATGAGCAAAGGGCATGATTTTGTTGTTGTATATATCTTTGATGTATCCTCAAAATGTTGCTGTTTTATTTTATTTCTGCCGTTGTATATACCTTGGTAGTATCCTCAAAATTTGATTTTCTTCTTTAATATATGATTTTAATTTCACTAATTGTTGTTAATTAATTAACAAAATGTTAGATTAAATAATTAATAATACAAACAAAATGTAACTTAAAAAATTATAGTAAAGTTAGATTAAATTTAAAGAACCATAAATATATTTTTACCTTAATGTATTTAACTGTTTCATATTCTTTTTATATTTTTACGCAATGCGTTTACACGAGTTTTAAAACTAATGATATAATATATAAAAGATAGCATTAGAATGTGTTTAAAGGTATTTTACTTGTATTTTACTTGTATTTTTTTAGTTGGAATCCGTTGAGTCGAAAGTAACTATTGTGACACTTATTTTATTAGTTTCATCTACCATCAAATTAATATACTTCATATAATATATCAAATTTATAAAATTGTAATATTCTAAAAATACATGACACTTTATCAATTAAATTCCATTAAACCTATAATATATTTCTAAAAATATACAAATAAAATATTGACTATACAATTTTATAGCCACAAATATTTAATCTTTATATTTTTTTTATGCATGATCTTTAAATA